>ML109618.1:0-66576 GCA_003697995.1 Taxidea taxus jeffersonii | reverse complement strand
CCCTCCAGTTTTTATCTGATTGGGGAATTCAGAAATACAAATACTAAGTCCTCTAAAATGTAAGCCTGCCCAGCCAACAACTCCATTCTCTCTTTTTTTTTCTTTTTAAAAATTTATTCATTTATTTTAGAGAGAGAGAGAGAGAGTGCGAGAGACTGTGTGAGCAGGGGTAGTGTCAGAGGGAGAGGGAGAGAGATACTCTCCAAAAGACTCCTTGCTGAGCACAGAGCCTGATCCAGGGCTGGATCTCACAAACCCAGAGACCTGAATTGAACTGAAGTTAAGAGTTGAGCACTTGACTTACTGAGCCACCCAGGCACCCCCAACATCTCCAATCTTCTCTCCTGTCCTACTGCTTCACACACCCTAAGCCAATCTCTGAATCACCTAAAGGCCTTATGCCACCTCATGTTTGCTCATATATTTGTGTTTTTGCACATGTCCTTTCTTCTGCTCAGAAAACCCTTCCTTCCAGTGTCTGTTCGGCAAATACCCACAGGGGCTTCAGTTCTCAGCTTGACAGTTATGCCTTCTCTGAAACCATCCTGACCTGCTTCCCCCTCCTTCTTTAATGCCCATTCTCAGCTAGATGGCTTTCCTGGATCTTCCATTAATCCCTTACATGCATCTCCTTTGTGATGTTTACACTGGATGCAAATATGTGTCTGTATTTCTGCCATTCTCAGTAGGCAATGAGCCCTCTGAAGGGAAAGAAGAGATCTTATTTGATTTGTTAAACGTAGTACCTAGCACAGTGCTTGGCATATAACATAAGCTTGACAGATATTTGCCAACAGAAGGAAGGAAGGAAGGAAAGAAGGGAAGGAAGGAAGGCAGAGAATTTCTTTATGCCCTAGAGATGAGGCTGCAATTTAGTTTAAGAGAAGGTTCCATATTATTCTTATCTTACCCTTCCAGGGAGATGGCCCGCTGGAGAGTCACTGAAGGCTGGCGGGTTGCAGTGCTGTGTTGAGAATGACTGCAACAAAAGAAAGAAAAAACAAACACAGATATTTATTTAAAATGTCTTTGCACATTTTAATCAGTCCTATTGTCAAGAAAACAATCAATCTTGAAAGAAATACTTGAAAGAAATGTTCTTCAATAAGAAACAGAATCATCCACCAAAATCTGGTACTATACCAGATAAGGGGTTAATATTTCCTTATAACTTGATTTCAGCATGTATTATTCAAAAGTAACCTTGAAATGACAGAAATACATGAAAAGAAACAAAAGTATTTGGAAGAGGTAATTTTCATAATTTCATTATGAAGAAGTGTATTACTTTTTAAATGAAGAATATTTTTATAACACATTTTTAAAACAGTGGATTTGAAAACTGGAGAAGTATTTAATTAGAATAAGTTTTCATATTAGTTCACACTTGCAACACTTACTTGTAAAATTAATAACAATTCAGCTGTTGGGTGAACACAAAAACTCAAAAAATGAGACCTCTGGTTGCATGCCAATCTTAGAATTTTTTTTTAAAGATTTTATTTATTTATTTATTTGACACAGAGAGAGAGAGAGAGAGAGGCAGAGGGAGAAGCAGGGAGACCGATGCGGGGCTTGATCCCAGGACCCTGGGATCATGACCTGAGCCGAAAGCAGACGCTTAACCGACTGAGACACCCAGGCATCCCGCCAATCTTAGAATTTAATGATATCCATATTTTGTTTTGGTTGCACGGTAATAAGACTGATTTTATGGATAACCAGTTGCAATAAAAATTATAATGTTTATCATTCATTGAGCTCTCATATAGCCTGAATCCCTTGTCTAAATTTATTTGTTTACTTCTCTCAACCCTATGAGGTACACACTGTCCCATTAACAAGTGAAGAAACTAAGGTATGGAGAGGTTTAGAGACTTGTCCTGAGTCATGTGGTAAAAAAACAAACAAACTTGCCCTTGAGATAGCATCTAGACTGTCTGATTCTAGAGCCATTATTCTTAACCATCATGTTATATCGTCTCTCAAATGGTGACAATTTTTCAGATTTCTAAAAACGTGTTTTGCAATCTCAGAATACTCTTCAATTAGAGATGAAGTTTCATCAGATATATACAATGACAATCTAACCCTAAAAAGTAATGCTTTGTGGATTTCCTATGTGTTCAAATGTATCATAAAATGTATGTAATTTTATTAATAAAATAAAATTTTTTTAATTTCAGTGTGTAATTTTAGTTTGTAGTATTGATTTAGTATCTTAGTTGTAATATTCGTTACAGATATATATATATATACACACACATACATATATATCTGTATATAGGCTATGAAGCTGTATATACACAAATATATGAATAAAAAGAAACCCGACCACCTTAACTCCCACCCCCGTTGCATCTCCACTTCCTCATATCAGGGAGATCATGTGGTAGTTGTCTTTCTCCATTTGACTTATTACATCATATGTTTAAATAAAGCTTAAATAAAGTAAAAAAAAAAAAGAAATGAAACCAAAGACCAAAAAAAAAAAAAAAAAAAGATTGACCATTTCCCGAGGGGGGTTGGGGGGAGGGGTGTTGGGAGAGGGTTGTGGGGTTACATTATATGTTTAAATAAAAATTAAAATTAAAAAAAAAAAAAAAAAGAAACCCGAGTCAGATGTTTGCAGAACATTAGACACCTTCACACAACTCCACAATTTCTCAGCACATACTTCGGAAAACAATGACATTGTCACAGAGAGTCAAGGAGTAGGCTCCAGATTTTCATCCAGAACTCCAGTCATTATAGACGAGAAGTGGTATCTCTTTTAATTGCATTTAGTTGTGACATGGATGACATTTATCTGAGGTTGAGGGAGCAGAATTTGGGCGCTGTAGCTAATAACTAGAGAATATTATTCAAGTTAAGGATGGTGCCCTATGTTTCCTGGCATCCTTTATAGTGGCAAGCACTATCTGTGTTCCCTGAACATGGTTTGATTGACAGTTGGAAAGCAGCATAGCGTTCAGGAGCTGGACCATGTAGCCAGATGCCTAAGTTAAAATCCCAGCTCCACCACATGGACCAATGTGACCTCACTCAAGTGATCTACAGCTCTCTGGGGATCAGTTTCTCACCTGTGAGATCAGGATAGTAACAGTACATTCTTCCTGGGAATGTTGTTAAAAGGATTCAGTGACTATAATGTTTAAAACAGTGTCTGTTAATATGGTAAAAGCTATATTAAGTGTTTGTTAATAAACTAATATGATTTAGCAGAATGTGTATTTTAACATATTTAGCACTGAATAAGAATTACTTAGATCATTTCTTTTAGTTATATAGTCAATGCCACAAGATGTGTATTTGTGAGTATAATATAAATTTGGTGATTAATATCAAATTAAAATGTATTTTATATTGTAAAAACATTATAAAATAATGAAAATCAAAATAAGAGAAAGTTAAAAAAGATCACATATAATCCCATTACCTTGTCTCAGATGTCACAGAATTATCGAACTATCTAATTATTTGTCCTATAGGCATGTATGAGTAGCCACATTTTATATATAAAAAATACAAAACACACAAAACCTAAATGACTTATTAGAAATCAACAGCTTGCAAATAAGAAACTGAAATTCAGAGGGGGAGGGGTCAAGATGGCGGAGAAGTAGCAGACTGAGACGACATCAGGCAGCAGAACATCAGCTAGATAGCCTATCAAACCATTCCGAACACCTACGAATCCAACAGGAGATCAAAGAGAAGAAGAGCAACAATTCTAGAAACAGAAAATCGACCACTTTCTAAAAGGTAGGACCAGCGGAGAAGTGAATCCAAGGCGACAGGAAGATAGACCCCGGGGGGAGGGACCGGCTCCTGGCAAGCGGTGGAACAAGGGAGCACAAAATCAGGACTTTTAAAAGTCTGCTCCATGGAGGGACATCGCTCCAGAGGCTAAACTGGGGTGAAGACCTCGTGGGGACAGCGTGGACTCAGTTCCCGCAGGTCACAGAAGGACTGGGGGTGTCTGAGTGTCGCAGAGCTCACAGGTATTAGAGCGGGGAAGCCAGCTGCCGAGACAGAGCCGAGGAGTGAGCTCTCAACTCGGGGTTACCTAGAGCCGTGGTCTGTGACACAAGCCGGTGCTCTGTGCATGGGGTCCCCACAGGATCCGGGGAGACTCCGACCTGGGAGAGCTCAGGGATCTGTGGGGTTCGGAGACTCCAGGTGGGACTCTGCCAGAGACAGAGATGCTTGGTCACAGGCTGGATGACCTTGGAGCGCAGCCAGAGGCCAGTGAGATGGGACTGATTATGCGTGATTTTCTCCAAGCACGGCTGGAAGTTGGGGAGACAGGAGTGATTAAGCGCTTTTCTCTGAAGGCGCACTGAAGACTGGGGCCCCGAGTTCTTGGCTCCTCCAAGCTGGAGATTGGGAGGCCACCATTTTCATTCCTGTCCTCTGAAACTCTACAGAAAGCGTTCAGGGAACAAAAGCCCCCGAAAGCGAACCTGAGAGGATTACTTAGCCCACCCCCTGGTAAGGGTGGAGCAATTCAGCCTGGAGCAGAGACACTTGAAAATCACTACAACAGGCCCCTCCCCCAAAAGATCAACAAGAAATCCAGCCAAGACCAAGTTCACTTAACAAGGAGAACAGGAGAATTCCAGAGGAGGAGAAAGCAAAGCATGGAGTTCTTGGCTTTCTCCCCATGAATCTTTAGTCTTGAAAAGTTAATAAACCTTTTAAAATTTTTTTTCTCTTCTGCTAATTTTTTTTAACTTTTACCCTTTCCCTTTTTAATGTTTTTAAACTAGTTTATCTTAATAACTTTCTTAAAAAATATTTTTTAAAACTTTATTATTATAGTCATATTTTATCCTTCACTGTATCTAACTTTATTCTTTGTATACACATAGGGTTTTTTTTCTTCATAAAAATTTGGGGTACAACTTCTTCTAATAGATCAAAATACACCCCAAATCTAGTATCTCTCAATAGTTACTCTGAACGTAAATGGGCTAAATGCCCCAATCAAAAGACACAGGGTTTCAGAATGGATAAAAAAACAAAACCCATCAATATGCTGCCTACAAGAAACTCATTTTAGACCTGAAGACACCTCCAGATTGAAAGTGAGGGGGTGGAAAACAATTTATGATGCTAATGGACATCAGAAGAAAGCTGGGGTGGCAATCCTTATATCAGATCAATTAGATTTTAAGCCAAAGACTATAATAAGAGATGAGGAAGGACACTATATCATACTCAAAGGGTCTGTCCAACAAGAAGATCTAACAATTTTAAATATCTATGCCCCTAACATGGGAGCAGCCAACTATATAAACCAATTAATAACAAAATCAAAGAAACACATTGACAAGAATACAATAATAGTTGGAGACTTTAACACACCCCTCACTGAAATGGACAGATCATCCAAGCAAAAGATCAACAAGGAAATAAAGGTCTTAAATGACACACTGGAGCAGATGGACATCACAGATATATTCAGAACATTCCATCCCAAAGCAACAGAATACACATTCTTCTCTAGTGCCCATGGAACATTCTCCAGAATAGATCACATCCTGGGTCATAAATCATGTCTCAACCGATATCAAAAGATTGGGATCATTCCCTGCATATTTTCAGACCACAATGCTCTGAAGCTAGAACTCAATCATAAGAGGAAATTTGGAAAGAGCACAAATACATGGAGACTCAACAGCATCCTTCTAAAGAATGAATGGGTCAACCAGGAAATTAAAGAAGAATTGAAAAAAACCATGGAAACAAATGATAATGAAAACACAACGGTCCAAAATCTGTGGGGCACAGCAAAGGCAGTCCTGAGAGGAAAATATATAGCGATACAAGCCTTTCTCAAGAAACAGGAAAGGTCTCAAATACACAACCTAACCCTACACCTAAAGGAGCTCGAGAAAGAACAACAAAGAAAGCCTAAACCCAGCAGGAGAAGAGAAATAATAAAGATCAAAGCAGAAATCAATGAAATAGAAACCAAAAAAACAATAGAACAAATCAATGAAACTAGGAGCTGGTTCTTTGAAAGAATTAATAAGATTGATAAACCCCTGGCCAGACTTATCCAAAAGAAAAGAGAAAGGACCCAAATAAATAAAATCATGAATGAAAGAGGAGAGATCACAACCAACACCAAAGAAATACAAACAATCATAAGAACATATTATGAGCAACTCTATGCCAACAAATTTGACAATCTGGAAGAAATGGATGCTTTTCTAGAGACATATAAACTGCCAAAACTGAACCAGGAAGAAATAGAAAACCTGAATAGGCCCATAACCAGTAAGGAGATTGAAACAGTCATCAAAAATCTCCAAACAAACAAAAGCCCAGGGCCAGATGGCTTCCCAGGGGAATTCTACCAAACATTTAAAGAAGAATTAATTCCTATTCTCCTGAAACTGTTCCAAAAAATAGAAATGGAAGGAAAACTTCCAAATTCATTTTAGGAGGCCAGCATCACCTTCATCCCCAAACCAGATGAGGATCCCATCAAAAAAGAGAATTACAGACCAATATCCTTGATGAACACAGATGTGAAAATTCTCACCAAAATACTAGCCAATAGGATCCAACAGTACATTAAAAGGGTTATTCACCACGACCAAGTGGGATTTATTCCAGGGCAGCAAGATTGGTTCAACATCTGCAAATCAATCAATGTGATACAATACATTAACAAAAGAAAGAACAAGAACCATATGATACTCTCAATAGATGCTGAAAAAGCATTTGACAAAGTACAGCATCCCTTCCTAAACAAAACTCTTCAAAGTGTAGGGATAGAGGGCACATACCTCAATATTATCAATATTGAGCCATCTATGAAAAACCCAATGCAAGTATCATTCTCAATGGAGAAAAACTGAGAGCTTTTCCGCTAAGGTCAGGAACACGACAGGGATGTCCACTATCACCACTGCTATTCACATAGTACTAGAAGTCCTAGCCTCAACAATCAGACAACAAAAAGAAATTAAAGGCATCCAAATTGGCAAGGAAGTAGTCAAAGTATCGCTCTTTGCAGTTGATATGAGACTATATGTGGAAAACCCAAAAGGCTCCACTCCAAAACTGCTAGAGCTAGTACAGGAATTCAGTAAAGTGTCAGGATATAAAATCAATGCACAGAAATCAGTTGAATTTCTTTATACCAACAACAAGACAGAAGAAAGAGAAATTAAGGAGTCAATCCCATTTACAATTACATCCCAAACCATAAGATACCTAGGAATAAACCTAACCAAAGAGGCAAAGAATCTATACTCAGAAAACTATAAAGTACTCATGAAAGAAATTGAGGAAGACACAAAGAAATGGAAAAATATTCCATGCTCATGGATTGGAAGAATAAGCATTGTGAAAATGTCTATGCTACCGAAAGCTATCTACACATTTAATGCAATGCCTATCAAAATCCCATCCAACTTTTTCAAAGAAATGGAACAAATAATCCTAAAATTTATATGGAACCAGAAAAGACCTTGAATAGCCAAAGGAATATTGACAAAGAAAGCCAAAGTTGGTGGCATCACAATTCCAGACTTCAAGCTCTATTACAAAGCTGTCATCATCAAGACAGTATGGTACTGGCACAAAAACAGACACATAGATCAATGGAACAGAATAGAGAGCCCAGAAATAAACCCTCAACTCTATGGTCAATTAATCTTTGACAAAGCAGGAAACAATATCCAATGGATAGAAGACAGCCTCTTCAATAAATGGTGGTGGGACATTTGGACAGATGCATGCAGAAAACTGAAATTGGACCATTTCCTTACACCACACACGAAAATACACTCAAAATGGATGAAGGACCTCAATGTGAGAAAGGAACCCATCAAAATCCTTGAGGAGAACACAGGCAGCAACTTCTTCGACCTCAACCGCAGCAACTTCTTCCTAGGAACAACGCCAAAGGCAAGGGAAGCAAGGGAAAAAATGAACTATTGGGACTTCATCAAGATCAAAAGCTTTTGCACAGCAAAGGAACAGTCAACAAAACCAAAAGACAACTGACAGAATGGGAGAAGACATTTGCAAACAACATATCAGATAAAGGGCTAGTATCCAAAATCTATAACGAACTTAGCAAACTCAACACCCAAAGAACAAACAATCCAATCAAGAAATGGGCAGAGGACATGAACAGACATTTCTGCAAAGAAGATATCCAGATGGTCAACATGAAAAAGTGCTCCACATCACTGGGCATCAGGGAAATACAAATCAAAACCACAATGAGATACCACCTAACACCAGTCAGAATGGCTAAAATGAACATGTCAGGAAATGACAGATGCTGGCGAGGATGTGGAGAAAGGGGAACCTTCCTACACTGTTGGTGGGAATGCAAGCTGGTGCAACCACTCTGGAAAACAGCACGGAGGTTCCTCAAAAAATTGAAAATAGAGCTACCTTATGACCCAGCAATTGCACTACTGGGTATTTACCCTAAAGATACAAACGTAGTGATTCGAAGGGGCATGTGTACCCGAATGTTTATAGCAGCAATGTCCACAATAGCCAAGTTATGGAAAGAATCTAGATGTCCATCAACAGATGAATGGATAAAGAAGAGGTGGTATATATATACAATGGAATACTGTGCAGCCATCAAAAGAAATAAAATCTTACCATTTGCGATGACATGGATGGAACTAGAGGGTATTATGCTTAGTGAAATAAGTCAATCGGATAAAGACAACTATCATATGATCTCCCTGATATGAGGAAGTGGAGATGCAATGGGGGTGGGGGTTAAGGGGGTAGGAAAAGAAAAAATGAAACAAGATGAAATCGGGAGGGAGACAAACCAAAAGAGACTCTTAATGTCATAAAACAAACTGAGGGGGGTGGGGAGAGGGTGGTGGGGTTACATTATATGTTTAAATTAAAAAAAGCTTAAATAAAATAAAATTTAAAAATGTCATGGAAAAATAAACAAACAAACAAACAAAAGTAACTGAAATTCAAACTAAAGCCTATCCTGTTGCCAATGTGTGTACTTTCCATGCTATGCTATCGACTCTATGTCCACATGTGCTTCATACAGTTTCATACATACACAGACCATACATAGCTTATATCCCACATTTGCTCATTATAGTTTAAGCATTTTTTATAGGGTCTCCATAATTATTATTTTGGTGTTATATAATGTTACTTCCTCTGAAGATATATTTTATTTAACTATTCTTTGTCGTTATATATCTGGGTTAATACTACTGTTTTAATATTATAAACATGCTGCATGAACATATTGATATCAATTACTTTTTCTTATTTGACAATCTCCTTTGACTATGTTCCCCAAATGGAAGCATTCACCAGGTTCTTCATTTATGTTATTAATTACTTTTTAAATCTTTGTATCATTTTATTGTCTCCAGTATATATATATATATATATATATATATACACACACACACACACACACACACACATATATATTCTATGTAACATATTTTTAAATATATATATGTGTGTATATATACATGTATATATATATATACACACACACCAATTTCACCACAATCTTATAGACACTAACATTGTAATTAAAAAAAATTGATAATAGGTATAAAATGATCCTAATTTATAAGCATTTCCTCATTAGTAAAAATGACCATTTTTTCTATATGCTTACTTGCTAATTATATTTTTTGTTTGAACTGTTTACTCCTTTCCTTTATCATCTATACGGCACTGGTTTAGAAAGTACCAACAGTCCTTTTTGGGTAAAGATCAATGATGCCTGCTAACCAAGATGAATGAGTAACTGGAATTCCTGATAGCCTCCTCACCTCTAGCCTAGCCCATACAATTAAAACAAAGAAATATTCAGTAATCTCTCTTTACTTATCACTACCTTAAACTAATTATTATTCTACCCTACATTATTCCAGTAATGTCCCTCTTAAGGTTTTAGTGACACCTAAATGTGGGGGATACCGTGAAGTGCTCACAGAATTTGAATCCTTGTATATTACACATGCAAAGTCAGCCAGTTTCTCCTAGTGTGTAAATCTTGAAGAAATAGAGCCTTTTACAATATGTAATTACCCTTACTTTACTAAGACAAATACAGTGAATTACTGGATAGTCAAGACCTACAGACACAAGGGAATTTTTGTTCTTTCCTGATAGCAATGTATAAGTAGGACTTGAATGGGGAACACTTGCAGTGGGTATTAGGACCTACTAGATGGTGATAATAACCTGTATTTTTTAAGAACACCAAACATCTTCCCCCTGGAACCGAGCAGGTCCATGCATTCCATATTATTGACTGCATAGACAGTGTGCTGCTAGTCCCACCACGACTAACAGATTACAGGTAACCACTGCCTGGCCCTTTCAGCTCCTCAGGCACAGACCAGTGAGATGGAATTCTGAGAACTGCAGGAAGCAGCAACATGGGAGGAAGGCTCAGCTAAAACATCAAGCTTTTAACATTGCAGAGCCAAGTGCTCAGAATATCCTTGTCTTAAAAAAAGAAAAGTCTTATCCAAAATGGCCATCATTCTCCTATCATTTTTCTAAGACACAGTTGAGTATTCTGTAAAGCATTCTAGGATATGTCCTCCACCAACCCAGCGCAGTTGACATGCTGCTCTGTGCACCATCCCATGTCTTCTACACATCTGAAATAGCACCCAAGACCGAGAATCACCACCATTCATTTACATGCCTATTGTTTGTTACTGTCATTTTTTCCCACTAAGTCATGCCTGTTTTCAGAGCAAGGAGTGAGGCTTATCCATTTGCACATTCTCAGCTCAGGGCTGACCTACAGAATATGCTTCATAAATGCCGTTTTGAAGGATGAAAACCCTGGGCTGAGTTCCATCTATCTGCAAGGCCCCAGGCCTTCAAACTTTGTAACAACATCGAGAGTGAGCCATTATGCCCATTTTTTAAGGAAATTAAAGACCAAGGTCTCACAGCTAGTAGGTAGCAAGAGTAGGACCCATGTTTGCTAGCTCCAAAGTACTTGTTCCTCCAAGACAAATCATGTTGCCTTACAGAATAGTGAAAGCAAAGCTCTGTGATTAGTTCAGTTAGAGGATCCCAAACATTTTGTTAGGAAATGCTGAATCTGACAGTTTTGTTTTGCATAAAACAGCACCTATTATATTCACCATATCTGTCCAACCTGCATGTCAGTGGCTTTTGAAGATCATTTTTTAAAAAATGAAGATAATTTAAAAGAGGGCCTTCTCTGTCCTAACCACACCACCTTTTTAATGAGCCCTGGACATCTATGAGCATTTGAGTGACAGTGAACGGTGAGTAAGTGGGATAAGAAGGCTCAGCAGCATGTCACAGTAGTGACATGGGATGAAGTCCTATCATGTGGTAGAAATCCTGTGGCAACTCTCTGTACTTAGGCAGCTTGGCTGAAGTAGCAAATCAGGAAACTATGGAGGACAATTTTACCAAGACCTTTTCAGGTTTAGGGAGAGGTAATAGCCCTATTGCCTTTCTAAAAGTCATGCTGTCGTTGAATAAAACTGAGCCAGAGAACACTAGAATCACTTTTCCAGGAACTCTCTGATTTTCCAAGTAAAAGACTCTGGTTATTGCCTAAGAAAATGACATCTGAATGGTGCTGAAAGATGCAATCCTATTGCTGTGTGAAATTAAAATTTTGTTGAGCATCTGATTTGAAACTTTTATTACACATGCAACACAAAGGACCTAGATGGTGGTGATAAATGGCTTTTTAATTTTCTCCAACTCTAAAGCAGCAAGAGACAGGATAACTGGTCTTTACAAAATGTTGTAGTGTTAAAACTATGTCATTTTATGGAGAATACAAAAAGATTTTTGGGTCTTTTATTAACAAGCTGATAACAATGAACTTATTTAATGTGTCTTGTGAAGTCCTATCCAAGTAAAATACCTCCTGGTATGTTTTCAATATTCTGTTTCATTTTTCACCCACATTTCTGAATAACTTTCATCTCTCCTTGTCATTTAGAACTCTTCACATTCTCTTGAACACCTGTATCTATCATTTATCTGATCTCTCTTACTATTTATTTCTTCTCTTTTTCTATTTTCCCTGTAGTCATACACATACATTAAGTTGCCATTCTTTTTTTTTTTTTTTAAGATTTTATTTATTTATTTATTTGACAGAGAGAGACTGAAGTAGGCAGAGAGGCAGGCAGAGAAAGAGAGGGGGAAGCAGGCTCCCTGACGAGCAGAGAGCCCGACGCAGGGCTCGATCCCAGGACCCTGGGATCATGACCTGAGCCGAAAGCAGAGGCTTTAACCCACTGAGCCACCCAGGCACCTTAAGTTGCCATTCTTAAAAAGAAGAATGTACATCTTGCGTATCCAATCAGTACTTCAAATGCAACGTAGCCAAAACTATTACCTTCCCACATGAAGCTGGGTATCTCTCCGATTGCTTTACTGATACTTAACATCAATTGTCTCATGTAATTATTTATATCTCCTGGTCACATCTAACAAATGTTCATTGGGAATTTACTATGTACCAGGGATCATGTTAGGTGCTTGGGATGACTCTTTGATTCCTTAATGGTGTAGTACTCAATAAACACTTGATAATAAAATCAGTAAAATCAAACCACGTGGGCTCTTTTCATATAGATAACTAACTTTTCAATATCAACCTCTAGGTATATTTGATAGACAAACCATATAAGCTGGATCTGGAAGGATGTATATATATCTTAAATGGTGTGGAAGGGAAAGACAACTTTCTTAAGAAGCTAGAAGAGTATGATCAAAATCATGGAGGATCAAAAGTACATGTTGTGTTCTGGAAACCTTGAGGGTTTGTCCTGGCCAGAGCAGACTAGGCACGGATGAGATCAGGAAACTGACTTGGGGTGGGTCAAGAGGGTCAGTGAATATCATGCTAAGAGGTCTGGACTTTATCTTGACGGCAATGGTGAACTCCCTAAAGTTGGGGATCAATATGGTGCTATCTATGATTCAGAAGGGTAAGCCTAAAAATACTCTGAAAAGTGGAAGGAAGAGGAGCGAATCTACAAGCAAGGAGACCAATGGAAATCATCATGAGAAAGAAAGTTAATAAATGCCTAAACTTGGAAAATGACACTAGGAATGTAACTGAGTTTCATTTTATACAAGCTTAGCTTAATGTACCTATTATACATGTGGGAAATACGATCTACGTGGAACAGCTATACCTGTTGAAAAGTTCTTCTTTCTCTTGGTGCAATACGGATATATCTACAGTAGCCATGGAAGGACAGATATTCTTGCATCTTCTGTTTCTTTCTAATAAACATTCTTAATGCTTCTGACTCTTTATTAGATGGTATTAAGATTCCTAGCTATCTTTTTTCTATACTCTAACATTTTTCTTTTAAAAAATTAATTAATTAAAGATTTTATATTTATTTATTTGCCAGAGAGAGAGAGAGAGAAAGAGACCATAAACCAGTGGAATGGCAGGCAGAGGGAAAAGCAGGGAGCTTAGCAGGGAGCCTCATGTGGGACTCCATCCCAGGACCCTGGTCATGGTATCATGACCTGAGCTGAAGCATCTGCCTTCAGCTAGATGCTTAACCAACTGAGCCACCCAGGCATACATATTTTTACTTTTTTAAAGGTTTATTTATTTAAGAGAGAAAGAGAGAGAGAGAGGGAGAGTATGAGCAGGGGGAGTGGCAAAGTAAGAGGGAGAGAGGGGGAAGAAGGGAAAAAAGAGAGAGAAAGAGAAAAGTGGACTCCCCACTGAGCACACAGCCTGGCATAGGCTGGCATAGCCTGATGCAGGACTCCATCTCATGACCCTGAGATCATGACCTGAGCTGAACTCAAGAGTCAGATGCTTAACTGTCTGAGCCACGCAGGCACTCTTTTTTTTAAAAAAAGATTTTATTTATCCACTTGACAGATCACAAGTAGGCGGAGAGGCAGGCAGAGAGAGTGGGGGGAAGCAGGCTCCCCACTGAGCAGAGAGCCCGATGCGGGACTCGATCCCAGGACCCTGAGATCATGACCTGAGCTGAAGGCAGCGGCTTAACCCACTGAGCCACCCAGGTGCCCCACTCTTTTTTTTTTTTTTTTTTTAAGGATTTTATTTTTAAGTAATCTCAACACCCAGTGTGGTGCTCAAACCAACTCTGAGATCAAGATTCATACACTCTACAGACTGAGCCAGCCATGCACCCCATTTTTCCTCTGATTTTTACTTGAATTGTAGAACCCAGAAATGAATTCAGAGATCCAGGTATGTTCAAACCAGGCCTGAGTGCCAGGAGATGCTGACTTTCCTCCACCTGTATTCCATACTCCTTCCAGAGGAGCCCAAGGTAACATGGAATTTTAAAGTTTGCTGAACTGTATTGTTAAATTTAAAGTTAAGCTAACATCTCATATATTTTTGACATCAAATGATTTGAAATCAATTTTATCATGTACTTGTACATGGGGCTTTTGGAAACTCAAGATAGTTAATTAATATCTACCACCATCAAATTTAATGGTATTAATTTTGATCTAGTTTTATAGCTGAGCTAACATTAGGTCATCAATTCAACTGAATAAATATGTATTGAGTATCTAAGATGTGCTAGCCATTACAGAACTTCACTTTTTAATGTAGTTTTGTGCTAGCCATTATAGAACTTCACTTTTTCATGTCTAGCCATTACAAATGTGCTAGCCATTACAGAACTTCACTTTTTCATGTAGTTTTATATCATCTCCAAATATGATAAATGTCTTTTACATTTTCATGCAAATTATTAATTATAATAAGAGACAAGGACCATGCTTTCTTAGCAAATCATCACTGGTCCTCCTCCAGTTTAATTGTTCAGTCCACAAGTTTTACTATTGAGCTTATTTTATTTACTTGTCAGAGAGAGAGAGCACAAGCTGGGGGAAGAGCAAGAAGAGGGATAAGCAGGATCCCCACTGAGCAAGGAGCCCAATGCAGGACTCTATCTCAGGACCTAAGATCATGAACTAAGCCAAAGATAGACACTCAACTGAATGAGCCACCCAGGTGTCCCAACTACTGAGCTCTCTTAATCAACATCTTTTTACAGATTAACGAGTCCTCTTCATCCCCAGTGACAAGCTGACCAATGTTCATTGCAACTGGAATGCTCATGGCCCATATATTCTCATTCTTTTTATGTGACTTGTATGTTCACTAAGATTCAGTTGTAACTGTTCTCAAATCTGTTTATTCTTATTATACTCATTTTATACTCATGTAATTTAAATATACACACTCATTAAATATGAGTGTGTAAAAAGAATTATTTCTATCAAGAATAAGTTTACTGATCTAGAAAGACTTACAAATAATATGCAGTTTAAAACATCAAAGCTTTTGCACAACAAAGGAAATAAAACAATGAAGGCAATCTAGTAAATGAGAGAAAATATCTGCAAATGATAAATCTCATAAGGGTTAATATCCAAAACATATAAAGAACTTATACATCTCAACACATAAAAAACAAATAATCCAATTAAAAATGGTCGGAGGACCTGAGAAGACATTTTTCCAAGAAGAAATACAGATGGCCAACAGACACATAAAGAGATGTTCAATGTCACTAATCATCAGGGAAATGCAAATGAAAACCATAATGAGGTATTATTGTACACCTGTCAGAATGGCTAAAATAAAAAAAACACACAAGAAATGACAAATGCTGGCATAAAAATGCAAAGAAAAAGTAACCCTCATGCACTGTTGGTGGGAATATGAAGTGGTAGAAAACAGTATGGAGGTTCTTAAAAAATTAAAAATAGAAATACCATTTGATTCATTAACTCTACTACTTGGGTATTTACCTAAAGAAAATGAAAACATGCATTCGAAAAGATATATGCACCCCTATTTTACTGCAGCATTATTTACAACAGCTAAGGTATGGAAATGACCCAAGTGTCAATTGATAGATGAATGGATAAACATGGAGTAGATGTACACACACCACATATATACTCAGCCATTAAAAATGAGAACTTGCAGTTTGCAGAGATACAGATGGACTAGAGGATATAATGCTTAGTGAAATAAATCAGAGGAAGACAGTACCATATGATTTCATTCATATGTGGAATTTAAGAAACAAAAGAAATGAGTAAGCACAAAAAGAGACAAAAGCAGACTCTTAAATACAGAGAATGAGCTGGTGATTGCCAAACAGAAGGTAGTTGCGGTAGGGGGGGTAGGGGATATGGGTGATTAAGAGTACACTTATCTGATGAGTACTGAAAAATGTGTAGAATTGTTGAATCATTATATTGTATACCTGAAAATAATATAATGCTCTATGTTAACTATACTTCAATAAAAAACTTAAAAAATTAAAAAGACATGTCACTTGTAAAAAAAATTACTGATCTAGAAAGACATAATAATTATATGTAGTTCAAAACATTGCTGCCAAATAAGGTGTGAGACAGACAATTATAAAAGTCAGAAAATAATTATAAAATGATATAGTGTACTTTTGATTTTGACTCTAATTTAAAGAAATCTAAATTGAAAGGCATGGATAATGAATTAAGGCTGTGCTTTATGCAAGAAAAATGAAGTAGAACTTCATAAAAAATGGACTCCAGAATTTTGGGCTTCTTAATCAACTTGGTATATCAAACATTTTAAAGCAATTAATGGACAATTTAGATGCTAGAAAATGACATCATAAAAAGTGTGGCCAGAGGTTGATGATAGTAGAGAAAATCTTGACCCTCATATTTTAAAAAATCTGATAAGTGACATCAGACAAATTAAGAGTACTGAGGATTTATAGAAAGATAGCATATAACTCTGGACTAATGAAGATGATCTGTTGAAAACTAAAATTATGGGCAAGAAAGCATGCATTCCGGGGTAAACAGATCTAAATATGAAAAAAATGTGGATCAAATTCAGGGCACCAAATTTCTTACGCCATAGTCAAAGATGTTAGAAATGTGGTTTTGCTTTATGGTGAACAGCTTCAATCAAGTCATTAATAACATGGCAACTCAAAAGAAAATTAGAGGAAGTGTATTAGGAGAAATTCTACTACTTTTTAAAAATATCACTAAACCACTGATTTGACTGTGCCACTGTATAGTTATATGTTTAAAATTTAAGTTGAGGGGCACCTAGCTGGCTCAGGTGGTTAAGCCACAAGATCTTGATATTGGCTCATGATCTCAGGGTTGTGAAATTGAGCCCTGCCTTGGGCTCCATACTGGGCACGGAGGCTGTTTAAGATTCTCTCTCTCTCTCTCTCTGTGACTTCCACCCACCCCTACCCCCACTCATGTGATCATGTATGTTCTAAAATTAAAAAAAATTAAGGTGAAATAATTACAACATACAAGTATCTTTTCTTTTTCCTTCCAAATGATGACTGTTGTATCCAAACTTTTAACTAACAAAACAATAACCAGTATTGGATGTGTGGGTGATGAGAATTTCTATCTTATGAATGCCTAATGGGATCTATCACCTAGATTTTAGTTTTCTCCTTATCCTTAAAGAATATCATGGGAGACCTCACAGTCTTCTTATAGGGGAGACCTAATGAGGTTATAATGCATGACCAGAATGGTTAAGGTGAGATCAGAATGCAGATCCAATTCCTAGCCTGTGGTTTTCTCTGTCTTGTGACACTGAGACTTCTTCATATTCTTCTCTGTGACAGAAGTTCAATAATAAATACGACTTGCCCAGACACTGGCCAGTCTCAAACTCCTGGTCATCATTGTTAAGTAGTTTAAGACTCTGAAGGTATACTTCAAATGCTGATCTTAGTATTTTCCCCTCAGGACTGAACCCATATATGCCTGGTCTCAGAGCCTGAAACGTCAGAAGCAAAACGTAGTATTTTAATACAGCAGGCATATTGCTGCCTTTATTCATTTTGGTTTTGAAGGGCAGACTGCACATCACTCTTCTTAGCTTCTGTAGTATGCAAGTTGTATCTCAGGAGGTAATGTAGGAACGTGTATCAAAAGCTCCTTTCCACATAGACCATTCTTCACAAGGAAAGTAAAAAAATGGACCTATAAGAACTTAAATCAAGTCTCAGCTAGTTCCACCAATATAGCAACTTCAAAAAGGAAAACAGATTTTAAGGTGGAATTTACATAAAATGTGGCCAAGGACAACAAAATGCACCAACAATTAGAGAACCTGGAATGGGAAGATTTTTGTATACCTGTTGGGATTTCAGGCATAAGTTGTTGATATGACCCTGAGTATCCCTTTATTTCATACACAAAACACATTTTCCAGGAAATTTTTCACATTCCTTTTATTCTTTGATAATATCTAGGAAGCAGAGTTGTATGGAAAAAAGAACAGAAGCCTAGAAGTCAGAAATGTGGGTTTTCCCACTATGCTCCTAAGGAGAGCTCAAAGGCCTTAGATAAGTCCTCTCACTTGCTTTATTTTGATTTTTTCCCCTCAGTTTGAGGAGGAAACAATTGTTCCTGGTCTCCCCATCTACTTTATGGGGCACTGATGGGAAACAGTACTGTGATGGGGAAAGGAGCATGAGCTCCGGAGCTGATGGTCTTGGGTTAGGGATTTATCCTTTTCTTAGGTTCTTGACAATCTTAAAACCCAAACACACCTATGGATGTTTCTCTCCTCAGTATAATGTATATATAGGGTCTTCTCACAGATGGCTCTAGGGGGAAACTGGAGCAATATATGTGAAATAAATTTTGTAAAGTGTGAAGCATGGGGAATAGTAGATGGAAATTACTTTCCAGGGAGGCAGTATCATTTGGTCATAAGGTATCTAAAACTTGTGACCTGAACTTGAACTAACCAAGGGCCTAAGGAAGGAAAATAAGGCTAGAGCTAAGAAACATTCAGGAAATGGGATCTATAGGATTTGGCAGTTGTGCGTGGTGGGTGAATGAAGAGTCTAGGACAGCTTTCAAGTATCAGGTTGGGGTTGTCAGATCAATGCTGGTACTTCATACTGAAAAAGTAGTATGGGAATAACAGATTTGGGGGGAATATAATTATTTTAATGTTGTATGTGGTGAGTTTGGGGAACCCGTGTGCCATCAAGGTAGAGATATTTCATAAGATAGGTAGACATTAGAGTTTGAGCTTAGTAGACAGTTGTATTGTAAAGAAGTACATTTTGGAGTCAACATTTGAAGCCACAGATATTCCTACAAATACTGTGATAAAGAAGACTGAAAGTTTGGGAGACCTACAGAAAAGCAACACATGTAGACACATGTAGAGAAAGAGAAAACTGGAAAGAAGACTAGGAAGAAGTGAGTTGAGAATCAGGAGAAAACCAAGAGAATATGAGCTAATGGCAGCTAAGAATGGGAGCAGGGAGACAGTTTTAAAAAGGAGAATTTGGTTGATAGTGGGAAAAAACTTACAAAGCTTAAATATGAAACAAGGGAAACTGGTTCCTGGAGTTTGGATTATATTCTGCAGGCAAAGAAGAGGTCATGAGAAAATTTAAGTAATATTAAAATATAGTCACTTTTACAGTTTAGAAAGAGCCCTCTGTAATCCCCAGGTATATAAAAACAGCTGGAGAAGGAGGGTCAGAGACGCACAGAGCTTTAAGAGGAAGCTGGTCTTAAGACAAGTTTGAATACCAAAGCTTCCTCATGATGGCCTCCACAGAGAAGTCATCACCATCAATATATTAACAAGTGGAATGTAAGTCTTTTACTAATGTTAGTATGTTAGGAATGTTAGTCTTTTACTAGTTGCTAATTGTTCATTTCCCTCCTTTCTTCACACTATTCATATTCCCAAGGTAAGACCTGCCTCCTTCTCTGGTATCCTCCCTTGGTGGAATATGTTCAAGGTAGTCATGTGGTTGTTTGCTCAGCTAAGCTGCTACTTATTACCAGAGCTAAAAATCTGGACATAAAACCCAACACAAAAAAGTACAGTGCTTTCTAAGTCCTTTAGTGTAGACTTTTAATTTGGTCCAGTGAGGTGAAACTAGGTGCCAGCAGCAAACTCTGTTTAAACAAATTCTTGTTTTCCTTGGGGATGAGTTTCATAACACGAAGCAATTTTTGTTTTGGTCTTTGTGGCTAGAAAGGCTTGACAATATGTAGCATCCACAGCCATCGGACAACCAATGTAAAGAAAATTCAAATGTAAAATATCAATGTAAGTAAAGTATCAAAACTCTAAAATGCTTTGTCTTTGAATCTTAATGACAAGCTCCCAAATGAAGGAAATGTAGTATTTATCCTCATTAACGAAAAATGACTCTCTTAGTAACTAAATTGCATGCAAGTTACAATTCCTTGAAGGTCCAAGTGAGAGGATTTGAAAAGTTGTAAAGGAAAAATTTTAAATGTAGGCTAGTTTTCGTCTTCACATTTCTAAACATTTGCAAAAAATTTAAAAAATAACCTCTTTTTAAGAAGCCAAAAGTTTTAGTATAGTGCAACATACTGGAAGGCCCAGACATGGATTCTTCATACCTCAATTTCCCAACCACCTTATCAGATAATACACAGTCATTAGCACCCACAAGATGCAAAGCACTGGATGTGGTGCATAAACAATGAATCTTGGAACACTGATAAAATAAAATAAAATAAAAAATTTAAAAAGCACTATGCCTCATGTAATGAAGAAAACAAAAGAAGAAAACAATTTTCAAGTATTTATAATATAATCTGCAAGAAAGGACACTGGTCTACTCATTTGATCATGTGAATTCATTTTCTCTCAGTTTTTAAATAAACAGCAGCATTCTCCACTGGTTGTTCAGTACAAAAATCTAGGCATTTTCATTGATTCTTCACTTGCAACTATCATACTCCACAACGAATTCATTAACAGGCTCTTTTCTACCAAAAATGACTCTCACCTCCCCAGTGCTGCCACCCTAATGGAAACACCACCTTCTCTTGTTGGAGTGTTGCAACAGCCTTCTAACTGATTTTTCTCCTGTCCTTCTAATAGCTACTTTTCATAGCAAACTGTGAGGAGACTGTTCTAAAGCATGAAATCAGATCATATGGTTCCCCTGCTTATAGAAAACTTTCCAGAGACTTCCCTTCCAACAGAAATAAAATTCGCAGTCACCTCCAGGGCTAAAAGATACCTTTCAGGGCTCATTGCTTGCCACTCTGTCCATCATTCCTCAAGACCCAGCCATCCTGGGATTCTTCTTAGCTCAGATACCCTCACTTCTCCTCTCTAAAGGCATTTGCATTGACCTCTTGCTATGCCCCAGGTTTTCTCTCTCATTCAGGTTACCATTAGAAGGCAACCTCCCCAGAGGTCTACTCTGGACTTGCAACTAAAGACACTTGTCTTTCATCCCATCTTACACCACTTTATTTCTTTCATAGCACTTCTAATTATCACTCACTGAAATTATTCATTTTTTGATCATGGTGTTCACTGATAGCCTTTCCTTTTAAGCGTATTGCTTCCATGAGTAGGATCAATGAGGGTACCACATATGTGGTATATATATGTGTATGTATGTGTGTGTGTCTGTGTGTACATGTGTATAAACTCACACTCAGCCTAGCTCTATATGGATACAGTAAACTCATGAGCTCATTCAGGATTCTTTAATGCCATGATTTAAATCAAAGGTCACTATTTTAATAACCATCTAATGCTGTGTATCTTGCTTTCTTAGACTTCTTCTTCTTCCTTTTTTTTTTCCTGTCTTGGTTCTTTGAAATACTTAAGAACAACGTATTGATTTTATTTCAAAGGGACCATCCAGTCAAACCCTGTTGGGGATGATTGTATTCCCCAATTTCATTTTATGTCTTACTGTGAGCATGTCATTGGTTTGTAAATGTTCCAATTCCTTTCATATACCTTTGATTTTTATCAAGGCATAGCCTCACTCATTTGTACACTCATTCAACCAACATTTATGGTGCACCATATATGGGCCAGGCAACAACCCATAACACAGTTCACTTAATCTACCACTTCATATTTACTAAATTATTCTTCTTCTTGTACAGATAAACAAAATTGTTTAAAAAATAAAAATGGCTGTTTTCCTAGCTAAACTATAATCTCCCTAAAGGCAGGAAACATGGTGAATTAACCACTGTACCCTCCTCATTCCATGCCAACTGGAATCCTTGTTACGCTGCTTCCACTGGGATCCCAAAGCAAAAATATTAAATTATGTCAAGCAAAAACATTTGAGATTGCATTTAATGACACCAAATAAATAAACCTGGGATTTTTCTGACAATTTTCTGACAATTTTCACACCTAAAAATATATATTTTCACTCCTGAAAATGTACTCTTTAGTAGAACATCTCAAATTCAAGAATATGGACAATGCACCTAAGGAAGAAATCTATTACCACTTAGAGAACACAGTGGTAAATCTTAACTTTGGAATAAAATATGTAATGGAGTTTAATATATGAAAATGACAATAAATGAATTCTATCTGCTCCAAGACACTTGTGCCTTATTGGAAACACTGAGTTGAAATGGCAGTCATGAAAGTTACAGAGACACAAGATTTAAGCAACCAGCCTTGGCAGGCTTTACTGCTGTGGAGGGGTCAGTGCTGCTTACACAATGCTGAAAGTCATCAATGCGGCTGCTCCCACAATCGTAGAATCCTAATCTGTTCATATGGAGATGTTCACTAGGATTCCAGTCAAATGCCATTTTAAAGTTAGTTTTGTAAATAATGGAATGGCTATATTTTCTTTGGTTAAAAAAGAAAAAATTGGTCTTACTCTATAAACAAGTATTATTACTACATCCTCCAGCTACTGGTAGCTTTTCATGGATTAAGACATATTAAAAAAAACAAAAGTTAATCAGAAAAGGCAAATTTATAGACAGAAAATAGATTAGTAGTTGTCTTGGGCTGGGGTGAGAATGGGAACTAATTATAAATGGGCATGAGGGATCCTATCGGGGACATGAAAACATTCTAAAACTGATTTATGCTATTGGCTAAAAGTTATTAAAATTTATTGAATTGCATACTTGAAATGCATACACTTTATGATATATAAAAGACACCCCATGAAATTGTGAAAAAAAATTAGGGCAAACTACAAAGCTTGAAAAGTATAGCTCAAGATTATTTTTTTAAAAAATGATGTGTCATTAAGGACTTGTGTTTTTTTAAGCTCTAAATTTCTAAGGCATTTACCAAATTTTTCATCTGGTCCCACACAAGCAGAAAACATCAACTTATATAAAAGGGAGGCCACCTGACAATGACATTCATGTTTAGTCATGCTTTTCTCTCTGACCTAAAATCAGAGAAGCCATCTACTTAGAGGCTTCATAAACCACAGGCTGCTAGGGCTAAACTAAGTTCAATATGATGGGACATCCGCCAGTACATGGTGACTTTAGCTGCTGACATTTAGTTTATTCCTTATATTTGGGCCATAGATGATTTACCAATATTGTATTTGGAACTTCATGCCATGGGAAGAGACTGACAAAGAAGCAAATGAAAAAACAAAACGGGGCGCCTGGGTGGCTCAGTGGGTTAAAGCCTCTGCCTTCAGCTCGGGTCATGATCCCCTGGGATCGAGCCCCGAATTGGGCTCTCCGCTCTGCAGGAGCCTCCTTCCCCCTCTCTCTCTGCCTGCCTCTCTGCCTACTTGTGATCTGTCAAATAAGCAAATGAAATCTTAAAAACACTTCTATTTGTTTGAGTCTCTACTCTCCAAATCAGCCTTTAAAAATTACTTGAATATGAAATACTATTTATCTTTAGAGAGAAGAACTTGTTTCTCCAGGTTATCTTGGATGTAGGGGCCAAATTATTCATTACATTGTTCACCCATTGATTTATTTCAGAAATATACTGCATGCCTAGTATGTGCTGAGTACTCTCTAAGACCTAGAGGTAAAGCACAGAATACAATTAAAAAAAAAAATTCCCTTCCTCATTCAGCTTACATTCACACAGTGGGAGTACATAGGAGGTAAAAAAAACAAAATAGTAATGAAAATTGCTACTATTTATTTAGAACTCACTATGTCTAAGGCACTTTGCTAAATTGCATACGTTATCTCATTTGACCCCCTTGAAGGCTGCTTTGCCAACATTCTGCAGAAGAAGAAACTGAGGCTCATAGAGGTAAATGCTTTCTCTCCAGCTACAGGAACTAGTAAGAAGTAAGATTCTCCTTCAGTCTCTCAAGATTCAAAGTCTGCTTTTAACTACTATGAATGTTGTGTATACAAAGGGCTTTGAGAAGGATCAGTAGTTGAAAGATGACTGCCCTCAGAATTTGTGCATGTAAGTACTCTTTAGGAATTATAAGAAATAGTGGAGATCTGTGCTTAAATTTGGAAATCTCTGGTGGGATTATAATCACATACTGTAAATTATATATATTAATTAATATATTTGTATACATACATCTCTACATAACACATGTATATATATACATATACACTGCATGTATTTAAATATAAAAATATTTTATTTTCATGAAAATATAAATATCTATCTTCTCAAGAAAGCTATACATGCATGGTTTTGTCAGGCTATAAGGGCTTCAGTTAAGATTTTGTACCTAAAATGATAAATCATGATTTTGTTTTATGTAGACTCATAAAATCATAATGATGTTGTGCTATCCATTATAAGCCTACTGATGATGGTGAATTTTTCTTTTAAAAATTTTCAGGAACTTGTACTAACACTGACCAAATGAAATGAAGGAAAGTCTTGTTCTCTTTTCATTTTTTTTCTTACTATTACTTTCCATAAGATACAGTTTTAAAAAATTAATTTCTCAGGCAAGAATATTTTTTCCAATAATCAACTTCAATTTTCTCTGACCTAATTTTCTCCAATTACTTCTACATTCTTGTAATATTGTCTTTCCTTAATGTTAACACCTCTGAAATATTTACAGACTAATAACAAGATCCTATCAATTTTGCTAATTCATCTACCAACTTTTTTCATCCCTCTCTATATGTCAGAAGATACATGATTATAGAACAATATAGATAATATAGTCTAAATTTTTAACAAACTTACCAAGTCTCATAAGTACATGAGAGAGCATTTCTTTTCTGATAGATGAGGATTAAATAGCATAGCTCCCATTGCCAATTGTTAGATGGTTGAATTTATGCACTGAGGGGAGTGTTTTTTATATACAACGAATGAGGTTACGTTCAAGTTGAATCATTTGATAAAGGAGTGCCAAATGTAATAATTTTTGAATATATGGTTGACTCTTATTGCCAACTCTGGGTCAGGAAAAACTGTCAGCCAAGGCACATCCATCATGCCTCAGACTTTCTTTGGGAAATTTATACTCCTGTCTGGAGTCACCAGTTTCACTTCCTAAAAAGTGTCTGTTCTGGCGCTAATTAGTGCTGTTTGCTCTTGTCTCAGGCCACTGTCCTAGCCTCCTACTCTCCCAGGCTGGAGAAGCTCAGTTGTGATGTATTCCTTTCTCCCCATCATTTTCTGAGTTATGAATTGATACTGGTTCTACCTCTAGAATATTTACACTGGTCAGAGTACACCTGCTATCATTGTAGTGTAGCACAGTACCAAGTCAGAAGACTGGGGTTTCAGAGGCTACACCACTGAAAAGCTGAGTTACCTTGGTAAGTTCACCTAAGTCTCAGTGTCTTTATCCATAAAATGGGACTAAGGGTACTTCACAGAATTTTGTGACATCAAAGGCTATTTATGTAGAATATATTATGCAGGATATAGTAAGTACTCAACTAATAGCTAAATATTATTATTTTCACCACTATTAAGTAACTTCCCACTCTAAGGTTTTTCTCTCCAATTCATTCTTTGAGCCTCTACCAGAGTAATTTTTGTACAACACTAATTCAATGAGGTAATTAAAAAATTAGCTCCTTTAAGCCCCATCTTCTTCTGCTTATTCTATGATATATTAACTCTGGGCTACTCACCATTTATCAAACATACCATGTTCTTCCATGTCGCTAGACATCTATATATGGTTCCCCTCATCCTAGAATGTATTCCTCTCACCTCATATGTTTTGCCATAGGTATTACCTTCATTCTATTACCTACCATATATCACCAGCCTGAATTAGAAAATAAAATTCTAAAAGATTCATTTAATAATAAGCTTGTAATGAATCACAAATGTTATTAGATATAAAAACTGATCTTGGGATACATTAAAAGAAACAGAGACAAAATGGACTATTCAATTTGAAAAGAGCCAGGATAAGTGTTTTTAATTTTTTTTTTAAGATTTTATTTATTTATTAGTTAGAGAGAGAGAGAGAGCACAGGCAGGCCACATGAGGAGCTGTAGAAGGCACTAGGAATGTTTAACCTGGCAAAGAGAAGGCTCTGAACAACTCAAAAACCTGTGTAATGGCCTCATTTGGAATGGGCAGTGCACTTCACTGAGTGGCCCCAAAGGTAGCACTGAAGCTAAGAGGCAACGTTATGAAGAGTCAAAGAGGAATGCATTCCAAAGAAGCCCTTTCTAGGGGTGCCTGGGTGGTTCAGTCCGTTAAGCGACTGCCTTCAGCTCAGGTCATGATCCTGGAGTCCAGGTATCAAGTCCCAGGATCAAGTCTTGCATCAGGCTCCCTGCTCAGTAGGGAGTCTGTTTCTCCCTCTGACTCTCCCCCCACATACTCTTTTACTCTCTCTCTCAAATAGATAAATAAAAACTTTAAATGACAACAACAAAATAAAGAAGCCCTTTCTAATCACCAGGAGTATTGGAAGGCAGATTGGACTGCATGAAGAGATTGAGTTTCCTGTCCCTGAGGATAACAAAAAAGGCCTTGGGGGACCAGAACAGACACTGAAGAAGGCGTTAGAGCTCCAAATAGGTAATACACAAGATGAGATGAGAGGCTATATGACTCAAGGGCCACACCTTCATGAGTCTTTTCCATGCCTTCCCAGCAGGATGCTTCATACACATTTCTTACTCTCCACTGCAGTTGTTACAACTGTTCTAGCACTTTCCACACAGCAAACTGTGTCTCTACTTCACCCACTGTCATGTGAGCTGTTTCTGGATGGGCAATGTGCCATCAGCTTCTTAGCCCTCACAGTGCCAACCCAGCTTCTTTAACATAGAAGATACTTAATAATGGGAATTGATTTAATTTTATGTCCATGGGCAATTCATTCATCTTTTTAATGAGTTTCGCTAGCAGTAAACAAGAATTTCAAATTTGATGATCTAGCATTCTAACTAATGCTATATAATAATCTTTCTAGTAGTTAAAAACACAAAGATTACTATCTAATAATTAGAAATGTGAATACCAATCTAAAAAATGACTTTTGAAATGCATTGGAAAAAGTCCACTGAGTCCATTTTACACAAAAAATATTTGGAGATGGAGATGCACAAGCGTATGTAATGTAATTCTCTTGTCCCTGACCCCCTCTCTGGCTAAGAATTTCACAGGAGAAAGTTGTTATGGTTTTATAAATAGTATTCATTGATTCTCAGTCTCAGAAAATGCTTTTGGTAGAAGTAAAATTCACTTTATGTATATATTGAACATTTTATTGACACAGATTGTAAACTTTTACAATCAGGCTGAAGATGTTCCATTACTAGCATCATCCCTTATTGGAAACTGCAAGCTTTAGGCCAACTGGTAGTGTCAGTTTCCAGCCTTTTCAAATACTTCCTGTCATCTATATTGTCACGTCAGCACAGAAATGTATTTGCTTTACATTTTCAACCATTCCATCTCTTAAAATAAATATTCCTTGACAACTGCCAAAACTTTGAAGGAAACTCAACTTCTTTCATTAGGAGAATAACTAAATAAATTACTATGGATCATATTAATAATTGTTCATATTGATTGTGTAATCATTAAACATTAGTGTTACAAACATGATACAGCAGTTTAAAAAATGCTTATGATATTAAAAATGAAGTAACAGATATAAAACTGTGTGAATACTTGTAAGTTCAACAGCTGCCAGAATGATTTTGTAAAAAATCAGATCTGGGGCCCCTGGGTGGCTCAGCTGGTTAAGCATCTGACTCTTAATTTTGGCTTGGGTCATGATCTTGGGGTTGTGAGTTCAAGCCCTGCATCAAGCTCTGCACTGGGTATGGAGCCTATATAGGATTCTCTTTCTCCCTCTCCCTCTTCACCACCACCAGCCCCCTCCACTGGGTGCACATATGTTCTCTGTCTCTCTCTCTAGAAAGAAAAAAAAATCAGATATGAGTACATGATTTTTTTTTTTAAGATTTTATTTATCTGAGAGAGAGAGCACGAGGAGCAGGGAGCCCAATGTGGGGCTCAATTCTAAGACCCTGAGACCATGACCTGAGCCCAAAGAAGACATTTAACCAACTGAGCCACCCAGGTACCCCTGATTACATAATTATTGGGAGACAATTCTTCGCTGATACTTTGGCTACAACTATTATTATGAGTAATAATATCTCTTACCCACGAGTCTCACATTTTCTGTCAGTATCAATGATGATGCAGCAGTATCCATAATCTAATTGATTAGGTATCAAATAAAGAAAAAAATCTCAGATCTTTCACATTTCTTGACATTTATTCTCTTGCTTAAATCTGTGTAACCTCTTGTAGTGGCATCCCATTGCGTTTAGGATAAAATTGCTAGTAATAACATAATCATCAACAACAACAACGGTTAATACTAATGAGTGCCAAATATTTTACTAATAAGCATGTTATATGCATAATCTTAAAACAATGCTAAGGGGTAAATATTACCCTTTAATAACTGAAATCTTGTTATTACTGCTTAATATGTGAAGAAACTGATATGCAGCTTCATCTGTTCAGAAGAACCAAGGGGTCACCAATCACTCAAGTCTACCTAACACAACTTCCTTTTCTGGATCTAATTCTGACCTATCGGGTGCCTGGGTGGCTCAGTGGGTTAAAGCCTCTGCCTTCAGCTCGGGTCATGATCTCAGGGTCCTGGGATCGAGTCCCATATCGGGCTCTCTGCTCAGCAGGGAGCCTGCTTCCCTTCCTCTCTCTCTGCCTGCCTCTCTGCCTACCTGTGATCTCTGTCTGTCAAATAAATAAAAACAAAACAAAACAAAAAACATTTAATTCTGACCCTATCCTTTGGATCTCTACTTAAATGGAACTTTTTTTCTTTTAAGATTTTATTTTTTTATTTGACAGACAGAGATCACAAATAGGCAGAGAGGCAGGCAAAGAGAAGAGAAAGAGAAAGCAGGCTCCCTGCTGAGCAGAGAGCCTGATGAGGGGCTCAATCCCAGGACCCTGGGATCATGACCCGAGCCGAAGGCAGAGGCTTTAACCCACTGAGCCACCCAGGTGCCCCGGAATTTCTTTTAAAAAGGCTTTCTTTTGGCCCTCCCTCCAGTCTTTCCTCATGGCACTCTGCTCTTTTCCTTTGTAGCACTCACCACCATAATTGTATGATTAATTAAGGGACCCTGTGATTGCTTATGTACTGTCTTCCACCTGACACATTCCCATGGACAGAGGGATGATGTCTACTTTGTTCTCCAAAGCTTTTCTGTGACAGATGCCCAACTTATGTTCTGAACGAATGAATGAACGAATGAGTGAATTGTATATAAGGGGCTGCAAATAACCTAAAATTTTGCTTGCGCAGCACTGATGTTATTATTTCTAAAATACCGTGTAATACAGCTATGTTGCCTTTATTGTGGTAATAGTGAATTTGTATTGCTAAAATAAGTGAAACTCATGCACTCTGTACCCATGAGAAATTTCAGAGGCATTTTCAGACTCCATGGAATGCAGGTAGAACTGCAGAAAGCACAGTGTAGAGTGTTTAATAAAGAATGTAGTAACAAGCAGACATGTTTACCATGGACATTCCTGGTCATGTATACATTTTATGGACCACTTACTGAGAACTGCATCATTTGAAATATTTTATCCTAATTGATTGTTAAGCACTTCTACTCACTAAATGTCTTAAATGCCCCATTGAGCTCTCATTATCATCTTTTGAGGGGTTGTTTTTTATGTTTTAATGGTCTAATTCACCTTTGCCATAAGCCATTTGTACATTGCCAACATTCTGTTATACAGCTGTATGGGGGAACCTGGGTGGCTCACTGGGTTAAGCCTCTGCCTTTGGCTCAGGTCATGATCTCAGGGTCCTGGGATCGAGCCCGACATCGGGCTCTCTGCTCGGCGGGGAGCCTGCTTCCCCCTCTCTCTCTGCCTGCCCCTCTGCCTACTTGTGATCTCTGTAAAATAAATAAATAAAATCTTTAAAAAAATACAGCTGTATGATAGATGGGGTGGGCCAAATAAATTCTTATAAGCAAATTTCTCTTTTAGAGAAGCAATTTTAATAAAATTATGTTGTCTTACATTTTAAGAGTTCACAAAATAGAAACTTGGGCATCATTTCTCAAATAGCTGTATTTGGTTAGAAGTGAATTCAAGTTTCCCAGTTGGTAATGGGAAGGTTGCTGTATTAGATGACGATGTTGTACATCGTCGAGTACAACAATGGGATGTTGTAACATCAGCAGTTGTAACAACAGTGGGATGTTGTAACAACCAAAGAGAAACCAAAACCAATGAAACCAAATCAAAACTAGCCTCAAAAACAAAGTTTCAGTTCAGTCTGGCTCCAAATTTTAACCATTTGATAACTGCACTATCAGATAACTGCACTATCAGGGTTTATCAGTTCTTTTTTCTCTTCTTCTTCTTCTTCTACAGAGGGAAAGACAGAGAACACGCTTATGCAGGGGGTGGGAAGAGGCAGAGGGAGAGAGAGAGAATCTTAATCAGGCTCCATGCCCAGCACAGAGCCTGACTCAGGGCTTAATCCCATGACCCTGAGCTCAGGACCCAAGCCAAAATCAAGGGGCAGACACTTAACCAACTGAGCCATCCAGGTGCCTCAGGGATTTATTACTCCTAAAGAGGCATTAAAGTCTAGTGGTGACATAAGATGACCACGCAAGTAATTATGTGTACAAGGTAGAAAATGAAATGTGCAATAGCAGAGGTGCAAGGAAAATGCTATGAGATTGCCAGGAAGGAAGAGCCCATTTCCCTCAAAGTGTGTAGAGGAACAACCAGAAAGGGCTATATAGAGGAGATGGCATATGAAGTTATCAGACTGTGATTTTAGGTGTAGAGACTGTGAGAGAACATTTAATGTGGGAGAAACAGTTTCAGGAAGAAGGCATGAAAGATAGTAGGAGGATCATTCCAGAAAAGAAGTTAAAAATATGGTCATTCACCAAACACCTACTACATCCTAGACACTTGGGAAAAAATGAATAAAACACAGCATAGTGGGGGATACAGGCAAGCAAATTATTATTTAGTGTGATAACAGAAGCATATACAAGATACACAAGGAATAGGGGATAGAATACAGAAAGTATGATCTATAGGGCCTTTCTCTGTTTCACACTGAACTGGGTTGACAGCTGCCCTGGAGTAGATATAAATTATTTCTAAATACCTGGAAATCCTCTCTAATTCCCAAAAAGAAGGATAAGAACACCTATTTCATAGGATGCTCGTGAAGATCAAATGAACTAATAATGTAACATGTTTAGCATAGTGCTGGCCCATTATAAGTGCCCAATATTATTCATTATTATCATTAATATTATTCACACCACCCATAACTATGGCTGAAAGAAATAAAACCATGCTCAGGAGCAGTGGTTAAGAAGTTCATAAGCAAGTTTTGAATTCCTTCCTGCTCCTTTATTCAAGGCCCTTTTATGTATGGTTCCAGACTCGTCTACTAAGGCCATGTACACGGTCTACTCTTTAAACCCACTGAGACAATGCTGTCAGCATCTCCTCCATTAGGGCAACTGTCAGATTATAATAGTCTCTCTACAAGCAAGTTTATTGACACTTAAAGTATGGTTCAAGAAGCAGCAGCGCCAGCTTCTACCTGGGGCTCATTGGAAATGGTGATTCTTTTTTTTTTTTAATATTTTATTTATTTATTTGTTATATATATAGAGAGAGCGAGCACAGGCAGACAGAGTGGCAGGCAGAGGCAGAGGGAGAAGCAGGCTCCATGCCAAGCAAGGAGCCTGATGTGGGACTCGATCCCAGGACGCTGGGATCATGACCTGAGCCAAAGGCAGCTGCTTAACCAACTGAGCCACCCAGGCGTCCCGGAAATGGTGATTCTTATTTCCATTAAAGTCTGAGAAATATTAAAGTTTGCAAAGTTTGATCTAGAATGCAAATTCCCTAACTTCTGGAAACATATTTTTATTCTATGTATCCCAACCTCTATTATCTTCTGGCAAAGAACAGTAATGAACAAATGATCATGAAATGAATGAATGAATGAATAAGTTCATCTGTGCTTTCTCAACTCCACTCCTTCTATTCAAGTCATCTCACTTTTTTTTTTTCTATCACCTTTGGACACCAACTTTGCCTCCCCACTATGTTAACTTTTTTACATAAACTGTTCTTGAACTTGCTTTTTTTTTCTTAAAGATTTTATTTATTTTTATGACAGAGAGAGACACAGGGAGAGAGGGAGCACAAGCAGGGGGAGTTGGAGAGGAAGAAGCAGGCCCCCCGCTGAGTAAGGAGCCCCATGCAGAGCTTGATCCCAGGACACTGGGATCATGACCTGAACTGAAGGCAGAGGCTTAATGGCTGAGCCACCCAGGTTCCCCTGTTCTTAAACTTCTAACCACTTGAGATCTCTCTCCTTAGAACCTCCTACAGAACCATGTATTGATTATATGTTTGTCTTTCTTCTCCAATTCTCTTCCTCCCCAACAACATGCACATATGAACACACACACACACATAAAAAGCAAAACAAAACCCCAGAAGAGTATATTTCTCTGCTTCATACTCACCATTAGCATTTGTCCTGGAGGCCAATGATAGTGTCCTTTTTTCTTTTTATCTTCCCATAATCACCTAACTGAGCCATTCCTAGCACAGTAAATGTTTGTTCAGTTTGATGAATGAAAGATTATGGCACATGACTGTTGGGAGTAGTCCACTGGCTAGAAAAGGGACCCAAAAATGCAGGTTCTCAAACTTCGTAGATTTGCCTCACCCAAGTTATCAACATAAAGGAAGTAAAGAAAATATAGGGCTTTAGGTCACATAATACTCAAGAAAGTCCAGTGTAGAACACTAGAGTGACAAGTGGAGTAAAAATCCAAGACCTTTCTTCTAGTAGGACATTTATTCCTAGGTTGTTACATAACCTTAGGCAAGCCATTTTCCCTTTCCTGGGACTATTCTCCCATTTATAAATTGGGGAGTATTGAAACATAATTCCTGGAACTTCTTTTAGTGCTAACCCTCTATAATTCTATCCAGCAGCAAGGTGCTCAGAAATAATTAATCAGAGGAATGAGTATAATAATTCCTGGCAGTAAACTGAGTACCATCCCAAACAAGACTGGTAGCACTGAGATTAACAATGTGAGCAACTGTCCAAGGCTTCACTTACATTCATTCTGGTGAATAGCAAGAAAGCAGAGTCCTTTTGGAAAAAGCTATAAGGTCATATTATGGGGAAGTAAAAAGTGAAAAGAAAATTTTTCTAAATTATGGGTTGCTGTAAAACAAAGAGAAGCTTAACTAAGTTTACAAATTCACTGATGTTAATTTTAAATTTCAAATGCATGATGAAAAGAAACAAGGAGATATTAAATATCTGAGCAAGGAGAGACCTGTACCAACTGAGAAACTACAAGGGTAATTAATTTTTATGCTTCATCAAAAGATTACTAGTTGAGGAAAAAGGACTTTGATTCCCCAGAGACAGCACTGCACAGGGTTTTGAATATATCACGGGTTTATCTTCTAGTCCAACCTTCCTCCAAAACACTGGATACAGGTCAATACCAAGTAAACCTGGGAAAACTCTTTTCTGTTCTAGGGAAGCAACCTTAATGTCTCCATGTCCTATTCCTGCCCTAGAAAGTGATCCACTGGAGATTCTAATTAAATTTGCTATCTGAAGATCTGGGAGATGTGACTAATTATGCTAGGCTCTAAGAATGGGACAAAGAATTTTATCTGAGTCCTTTGTTAGCCATTAAATTAAATGAACAATTCAGTAATAAACCCAACAGAGTAAGTCGACCGTGTGAAGTGGAAAGCATGCTACATCGGAGAGCTGGACTGAAAAGGTGTCAAGCCTGTAGGAGGACTGCAGCTGCTGAGCGCTATAATGGACTATTTGAGCAGTTAATGTGCTAGGAAAAAGTGCACACATACTATGCTGTGACACAAGAAGAGAAGTCTGGTTTTAAGGCAGAAAGGTTTTAGAGTTGTCAAAGTGACACATGGCAACCTCAAAGCCAACAACTTGGGAACTAAGAAAATACTTGGCTAATAGGGATTTCACGAAGGTTTAACTTTTCTCCTGCTAAAGGGGTTAAGGTCCCATGAGACATTTCCATCAACTGGACAGGTCCTAGAAGCACCGTGGGGAATGTGTTTTCCTTGTTGTTTCAATTTGTGCTACAAAGACTATTCAGAAAAAAAGCACAGTAAAGTTAACTTACGGCGAATTCTGGTTTTCATAGAGATACTCTGAAAATCCATTCCAGCTGCTTTGATCACTGCAGCAAAGACTGCTGAAAATAAAACACTGAGTACTGGAGTCCCTTCTGTGTTTGCCATGATTCTCGGGTTTGGGAACCACTAAAAATTAATACCAAAGGCCTCTATATTCAAGAGACTTACAAAACAGTGAGGCAAGAGTACAGAAATGAATGATTTGTGAATAACACAAGTTTTGAATCAAGTGATAAGCTGACCAAGAGTAGGGGACAACACGCTATAAATTCAGAGAACATAGGGAGCCACAAAAGTGGGAATTTTCAGGGAAAGATCTGTGGAAGTGGTAAGTCCTGGGGCTAGATTTTGGTACAGTAGAATTTGAAACATCTAAGAAGAATGGAGAAAGCAGCTCAGTTTAGGATGGGCAGAGGTACAGGAAAGAAAGTGACAGCAGGAGAGCTGCCTGAATTGAGAAGGTAATTAATGATAATTCAAAACAAAGATGCAGGTTAGGTGAGAAAAAAAATAATTCTTTTGTAATGTGATATTGCTTTGACCATGGTTATTTTTGTCTCCAGGCTCCAGCTTCACATGAGTAGAATTAAGAAGCTAAACCTACAATTTTCTACTCCTCACCATCTTGTCTTCGAGTGCGTGTTTTTGTGAACTAAGGTTTTTTTTCTTTCATTTTTTTTAAATGTGTGGGATTTTTCCTTTTTCAGACCAGCTCTTCTGCATATGCAGTGCTAATGGGTGACATTTAAGAATGCTGGTTTTACAGCACAATTATCCTCTCCATGTGTTATTGCTGGCCTCTGTTGCCACTGTAATTCTCAACTGTACTTTCCAACATGTTAGCCTCATAATATTTAATGATATAGAGCTATTAAATCATCTTACTTTTCTATCTAGGAGAATCAAAGCTGCAAGACAACAGTGTTCTTTCATAAGGCTAGCATTTTGTAATGAATCAACTAAAATACTGAGGATTCAATTTTGAGCAAAAAACCTTAGGGAATAAAATGATGCTTTTTATGCCTGTCTCTAAGAGAAAGGCAAAAGGTTTCTTTGGACAGTGCAATTATAAAATATGTTTCCTTATTTTGGTGTTTTGAAAGTTCTATAGAGAATTTGTTAATTTTTACCTCAAAGGTTATAATATACATAAGAAGTTTAGAATAGTGGAAAGAAGAATTATTAAAATGTCAACAACAAAGAAAAACCACAAAAGCAAAAATAGCAGTCAAATTTTGCATTTATAATAATGTGACTTGCTGGGGAGGGGGTGTTGACAGCAGATGAAGGCACAGCTATACTTTAAAAAAAAGGAAGAAAAGATAAAACTGTCATTGAATTACATGAATTTCACTTGGTGAAATTGCAAAGTTATCAATGACAGATCACAAAACCCTCAAATGTACATTAAAGTAACACTGTTGATGATGGCTTCTATGTAGAGCAATTATCAAATTTATGACTGTGTTGTCATATTTAAGATCTACCTTGTTTGGGCATTGAAGGTGGCAGGCCTGTAGGCTGCAGAGCCTAGATCTGAAGGCTTTTGGAAAGGGAGACTCCACAGTCAAAACTGTAAGTTGGAACTAACCAAATACTTAAACACAGAGTCTACTAAAGGTTGTGGATGGGGATACTGAACAAAGGAACGGCACAAAGAGTGCTAGCTGATTTGAGAGGGTGACTGGGAACTGTGCCAAGAGCACACGGTGACAGGAACAAGTTAAATACACAATTTGGAGACAAACCCACCTCTTAGTTTCTCAAATTAAGGAGAAGAATACAAAGCTAACATTTATTATCACCATAGTTTCATAAAATAAAATATATTTTAATTTATTTCTAACTAGAGTTAGAGGAAGATCATACTCTCAGGAAGGATTCTTCTCAAGGCAGGGTAGAGGGCACTCTAACACTGATGTGTGTATGTATGCATTGCAGAGTTCTTTTCCTGCGTTTTGCTCTAGACAGTAGAAATTAGACCATAAACCAGCACCAGTCTATGGACTTGAGTTTGAGAAAATTCTGAATTCAAGAAATCCAGAAGTACCAGAACTACGCAGAATAAAATGTTTTGTTTTGTTTTGTTTTGTTTTGTTTTTGTATGTCTATGACTTCATCAATGGTTAGGGAATAGCTTAATAAGGCAACTTAAGTAGTGGAAAAAGTAAGGCAGAGGGGTGCCTGGGTAGCTCAGTCAGTTAAGCATCTGCCTTCAGCTCAGGTGATGATCTCAGGGTCCTGGAATCAAGCCCACGGTGGGCGGTGAGGGGAGGCTGTCCCTGCTCAGCAAGGAGTCTGCTTCTCCCTCTGTCCCTTCCTCCTAAAAGTGCATGCATGTGCTTTCTTTCAAATAAATAAAATCTAAAAAAAAAAAAAAAGAGTAAGGCTCTAGAGAAGGCTATGTGTATATTCAAGAAAGGCTTATTTCATTTAGAATTAAATGTAATCACTAACCCCATTAGTTAATATCCTGTAGACTGAGTGTAATATGCATGTGTGTGTACATGTGTACTTGTGGATATGTACATTCCTTAATTTCTCTACCATTTTAATGTTAATAAATTAACACTCTCCTTTCCTGATATCCCCTCAACAGATGCCTTCTGTAGGGCATCTACTGTATGAGATTCTATTGTTTTCCTGTCTGTTGTGGGCCCTTCTATAAGACTGAGTCTCTCTGGGAAAGGGCTGTGTCTAATTTGTCTTGGTATTCCCAACTTAGAGCACAGAGCCTGTCACAGCGTCATTAAATATAGGGCTCTCTATTTACTGGATACATAAATTAATAATGATTTAAATAATTTGTATTGTCTTTTCTTAAAATCAAGAGTTAATACTTGCCAGGTATATTGTTGGGCACCAAAAATACAGAAATGATTAAAACATGGTGCCTGAGTTCAAGGAGCTCCGTCTCATTAATGGGACAGATAAGGAAAAAGGAAATCAAATAATAGTAACAGTAATACACTAGGCTGAGTTCTATAGCTTTAAAAGGATGGAGGAGGGCCCCCTACCCAAGCTGAGAGCATCAGGAAGAGGTTTCCAGTGATACCACACATGATGTGTTTCCTGGGCCTGTTAGGTAAAGAGAAGAGATCTAGGAGTGGGAGCTGGCACTGAGATGGCTAGGTGAATGCTATGTGTCCTTGTTTAGAGAAAGAGGAGTTTAAGAATGGGAGAAACATGAGTCAGGACCTGAAGATAGGGAGAGAGTGTTGTTTTTTTTTTTTTTTTTCCCCTCCCTAGGAACTGCAAAAGGAATGGATATGAAGGAAAGGCAGGCGTGTTAGAGGATAAGTCAGGGCAGGGACAAAATCAGATGTGTATTACCAAAGGCCCCACACAGGCTATAGTGCAGTGAAGAGATGGAAAGCGCAGGGAGCTTGTGGTGGAGACCAGCTGGTAATTCAGATGAGCAATGATTCTAGACTGATCTAGAGTGGAGGCAACAGGAAAAGACTGCAGAGGAATTACTCAAGAATTCAAGATATATTGATAGGACACTTAGAGATTAATTCAGTAGGAGAAATCTAGGAAAGTGTCTTGGTGCTAGAACCATAGAAGTACTCGGTTTACTATGTGGCAGTCACTTTTCATGTGTAAGCTCATAATTCCTCACAACAGCTCTGTGAGATAAATACTTTTATTATCCCTGTGTTATGGATAAGAAAACTAAGGCATAGAGAGATCACACAGCCAGTGAGGAGGAGAAGCAGAATTTGAATCCAAGTACATGCTCTTAAATACTATTTATTAATGGTCATTATATAGTGGAAAGAACTACAGACAACAATCTAAAAGATAAAGATGACAAGGGTGTTTTTTGATATGCCTTAGGACATTTGAAGATAGATGCCTGGCAGTTTTGTAGATGTGTGGGTCTGGAGTCAGAAAAAGATCAAGCTGCAGATATAGAGATGGCAGACATGGGCACATACTGGGAACCCCATCTGTGGAGGTGGAGGTATTGTATCAGGGAGGGTATACAGAATAGAAAGAGAAGGCACTGTCGGTAGAGTGGACAAACAAGGGATGAAGAGGAGAGATGTCTAAGGAGAGGGATGAGAGAAGTTGGAAATTCAAGAAGAATCACGAGTCTGAAAGTGGGATTGTAGAATAATAATAATAAAACAGTTTTCACAAAGAAGCTAGCAAAAGAGAAAGTGTACAGAAGATACAATCTGATAAGAACTAAGAAGCTTCCCCTGGATTTAGAAACAGAGAATCTTGGGGATCTTGGTGAAAATAATTTCAGTGCAGGGCTAGGGTGAAACTTGGCTTCAGAGCTCCAAAGAGTTAATGGATGAAAGGAAGGGAGAGTGTGTAGATAATTCTTCTAGTTGGGAAGGAGAGTTTTAAGGATTATTTTTTATATAATGGGATAATGGTTGCGTTATAGTAAAAGTAAATGGAGCTGGGTTCAAATGTCAGCTATTAGTTTCATCAGTAAAGTAGTGATAAAAATACCTACTTTGCAGATTTATTGTGAGGCTTACTGATTATATTTGCAAAATACCTAACAAAATTGGTATTTAGTAAATGAGAGCTATAGCCCTATTAAAAATATGAAAAGTCTGAAGACCTCTAAATCCCCTGAATAATTTACTGAGTTAGCTGTCATAGGGTAGGAAAATCATCTAAACTTTTAAGTGTGTTTTTTTGTTATTTTTGTCTGAGTATTGATATCATAAGGACATAATCTTAGTTTCATGTTGCTTTGTGAATTATTTAAGTGTTAAATGGAAATTTTAACAGCATTATTGAGATGCAATTCACATACCATATATTCACCAATTTAAAGTGCATCATTCAGCAGCATTTGGTGTATTAACAGAGTTGTGTAACCATCATTACAAGCTAATTATAAAACATTTTTGTAACTCCCAAAAGGAATCCCATATCCCTACCAGGCATTCTCAGTTCCTGCCACCTCCTCATCCAGCTCTAGCAATCACTAATCTCCTTCTTTCTGTAGGTCCGCCTGCTGTGGTCACTTCGTATAAATAGAATCATACAACATGAGGTCCCTCTGTGAATGGCTTTTTTCATTTTACATGTTTTCACTGTTCATACATGCTGTAGCGTATGTCACTACTTCATTCTTTTTTTCTGGTTGGATAATGTTACACTGTATGAATATATCACATACGATTTATCCATTTGGACTGTTTTCACTTCCCTGTCATTATGAATAATGCTGCTACAAACATTGAACATCACACACAAGTTTCATGTGTATATATGTTCTCATTTCTTTTGGGTTTACACCTCACAGTGGAACTGTTGAGTCTGAATGGTGGCTTCTTTAATTTTTACTAACAAAACTTACACATACTATAAATGAAAACAATTTAAAAGTGTATGAAATAAAAGATAACAAATGTCCTTCCTTATTCCAATCACACTCTCCTGAGGTAAATACTGTTCTCCTGAGGTTACAGTTCTATATCCTTCCAGGCTTGGTCTATGTATGTAATATCTCTGAGCATGAAACATTCTGGAAGACTGGGTTAAAATTACAAACTGGCATGGGAGAAGACGTAGTGACTCCTGATCAAAGTCGTATGTATCTGACTCTGAGACCTTGGGTAAGTCTCTTAATTTTGCTGGACTGACTTTCTCAAAAAAATCTTAAGTATTTGGATGCATAAGCCTTTTCAATAAAGCATTCTATGATTTAATGATACTGAGGGCTCTGAGGATATACTATTAGCTTTGGGCTTATTTGCAACACATGCTGCTTTCTATTTCTTTTTCTTTAGACTTGGTAGAGGAACATTAGAGAAAGGGAATGGCAATTACCCTCACCTTGCCAAGAACTGACATTTACTTAGCATGCTAAGCAAACTTTCAGAGTGACTGGTGCTGAAAATAAAGTCCTTTTGCAAGTCTTAATCTGTTTCTTTTCCATCTTCTAAGTTTGTTGAATTGATTTTTGTTTTATTACCATTCACAGGGTCAATCAGAGTTGCTGAGAGGTTTGCTTACTATGGAGCTTGATCCCATTTCTGGAAGTCTAGCATTGCACATTTCAATGATCCAACCCTTCTAAGACATGTTTGAGGAACTCACATATGATGTGACTTCTCAAGAGCATCTGGAATTGACATATGTAGAGTACAAATGAAACAGATTTTAACAAAAAGTAGACATCACCTCGTGCAGTGCACAACAGAAAATCTGTTTCTGTGGCCTAACTCAGAAATCTCAGAAAAAAAACACTTGCATCACCTTCTCCTAAAAGAATAAAGGTGAACTATGATCCATAGAGAAAGATCCTTCTCCAACTACCAACTCTTCCATGCAGTGCCTTCAGGCTGGAGAAGAGCTTTCACTAAATGTAAATTCCCCCTTTGAGAAGTTAGTCACTGTTCTAGGTGGACACCTACCAGTTGTCTTTCTACTCGTGTCTACAATATGCTCATGTGCCACATGGAAAACATATAACATGGTTGTTACCCATAAGGAGGGGACAGAGAGACACCTTGTTTTAGATGACACAGAGTTATTACTAGAGGAAAATTTGTGAATGTTGGGGTTAATGTAGAGCATAAACTCAGCCATAATACCTGGCTGTTAAAAGTAACTCGGAGGCCACTGGGGGCAAAGGAAGGTTTCCGAGAAGGGCGTGGGCCTTTGGAATGCTGAGGCCTGTGTGACCAGTCTGCCATGGGAATGCCTTGGGGAGTTAATGGCCTTCCTAAAGCTTTCTTAGCCCAAATAGCCACCCTGTTATCTAAGAGATGTATGCATTGTCCCATAGGCTACATTTAGTAGAACACACAGATTAGCATATCTTATCTTTCCTGTCAACAGATCCTACTAGTTTCAGTAAGACCCCTTGTCACACATCACGGTGCCTGAGAAACAGTGAAGGATTTGTGATTATCCTGAAGGACCAACCAATAAAAGCGGGAGCAAAGACCAGCAAAGCATCTTCACTTCTAAGCATTGACTCCCCCTTGCCTTCTCCTCTTTTTCACAGCAAAATTTGGAATAATCTTTCATTCATTGGTACAGGGATTGCAGACCATTCCCGGCTGTTCTTGAGGTTCATTATTCCCTCGCCCACTATGGGATGGAAGTACATAAAGAGGAATGAAAGGTCTTCTGCAAGGTTCTTTTAGTAGCTGACTTTGAGCCTAGCAAGAAGAAAAGAAGGGTCTGAAGACTCCAACAACTTGAGAGGGAAGATGTGGGGTTAGAAAGAGGCTGAGTCTTCAGCATATGTGGATTTCCACTTGTTGACCCACAGAAACAGAGGGGACCCCTTGATCCTTCATAAGAGAGGTCTCATTGAGATGTGTACCAAGGACAAAGGATACACTAAAAGATAGTTTAGAGAAAAGGAGAAAAGAAACCAACCCTGATGCTTAGATGAAGACTCAGGAAAGACTAGCAATGTGGAGGTGTGATGTACAGGAGGTCTTTGACCATAAGCTTGAGGAAGTCTTGACCAATTGGATGCCAGCAGATGCCCAAGGTATCACTGGACAAGGCCTCCACCTCTTCCCCACTGTCCTGATTTCCCATAGTCACTATTCCCATCCTTCCTGTTATAATTTCTTTTTTTTTTTTTTTAACTTTGGGATTTTAAAAAGTAGATCATCTTCTGAAAAAGGTTTGATGCTCCAGAAGCTGAATATTAATGCTCCTTAACCAAGAAAGGTCTGTCTTTTTTTCTTTCTCTGCTGGGGAAGAGTTGGAGGCTCCAATATGCAAACAGGGCAGGGAATCTGGCTGGGATAGGAAACGAGCTGCTATGGAAGACAGGAGCAAAAACGCAGATGGCAACAGTCCCTGCTAGACACTACCCAGCTTCTCCAAGTCTGGCCTAGGCAGAAAGTGCCAGTGTGGACCACAGTGGGAATGGAGATATACATCTGAAATAACATCACCTTTTAAGGAGTAGAGACAGGGACAAAGGTGAGAAGATTAAATCTGATTTAAATGAAGGGTGTCCTAAGGGGGAAATAATGGGAAAAGGCTGTATTATAAAACTAAGGAAATGGTTGTCCAGGGCAACTTATGAGTCACCAAAAGATTGTGCAAAGAAGAAAGAGAGTCTCAGAATTCTGGTAATTGTACTGGTGGGAATCTGGTCAGACTTATTATTATTATTTTTTAAACTCACAGTCCCTTCCAATGCAGCCCAAGGCCTACTTATAAACTTACAAGGAATATAGATTCCAGTGATAGAAAGACAGTAAGAATTCATCAAGTAACATATCATGGGAGTGGGAAGAGCTGGAAGGAAATCTGGACTGTTACTTGACCTTCAGATTTCATATGAAAAAGGTCTGAAAGCCTGAAAACCTATGAATACAAAACTATATCTATGATATCTAGTAGACATCAGGATGGCTCCAAAAAACAAAACAAAAAAAGAGCCAAGGCAAAGTAAAATTCATGTATATTTGAGGAATGAAACCCAAAATAAATTTCTAGGCTTTTTAAAAAAAATTTTTTTAGCATTATTAGTGGCTGTAATACCCACAAAGAATACCCACAAAGAAACCCTCCGGGCCCAGTGGTCCCCAAACATCTTGAGAGCAGGGTGTGACTATGTCTGGACTGACTGTCCCCAGAAGTATCAACCATAAAATAGGCATTCAGTATATATTTGTAGTTTGAGTGACATTTTCCTCATCTGGGACATATAAAGATTGGACAGGATGAGATCCTTGTAATTATGCCAGAGGCATAGGAAAGGAAGCAGAACATTAGAATGGACAGAAATATCAAAGAGAAATAAGATCCTCATTTCTTAGCCCCATCCCTACCCTCAGTCTAGGCCAATCCCTTCTGTTGGTCAGGTCATTCAGGAAAACACTAGGATGTGGCAAGGAGCAAGGGCTGAAATCCTGTCTGAACTCTGTTTATCATGTCACACGTAGGCTCCAGAACATTTTGTCCTTTCTCCAGAAGAAGGGGAGATTTTGAAAAGTTTGGACAAAGGCTGTGGCTTGATTAGAGAGGCTCAGGTTATTTCTCCCCCTGCCCTCTTTAAAGCAAGCCATAAAATTCCTCTTTACCCTCTAATGCATTCATTTTCTCTGAAGGAAAGTGATTTTAGGTTTTAGTATTCAATTTGGAACACACATCCCCACTGACTTAAAATACCCTTTTCAAGAGATCCTTTAAACTTCACATGAGCTTAAGGTCTACAAAACTGCATTAAAGAGTTGAAATGGAAGATTTACTTTCTCTGCTCTGAGAGGTAAATTTTGATCCCTGAATCAAAACAAAACTCTGCATTCTAAAATACTTAGATCTCTATATAAATATAAGTAGCCTTGCACAGCCCCTCTTTCCATTTTGCAAATCCTAAAATTCAACTCCTTTTATAATTCATGGGATTCACCATCAGTTTTCCAATGAGAACGGCCTTTAAGAAGAATTCATTCCCCCTTCAGCCTGAGGTTTCTATTTAGGGTCATATGATAGGTCTATGTGTGTAATATATACACACACGTAAGGACAATAATGTTAATGGGGTGCTTCACATTTGTCAGGCATTGCTTTTAGCACATTACATGTAACCCCATTAAATCCTTTGAGCAACCCCATGAGAAGGGATACTACAGTTATTGTTATTACATAGATGAGGATACATAAGCTCAGACTAGCTGTCATTTGCTCCAGTTTGCTTTACCAGGGAGTTGAGGCAGCCAGATGCAAACCTTAATGCTCTGATTTGCAGTCCACATTCTTAACCATATACTCATCTACCTACCTATTTACCTATCTATTGAAAGTTGATTATATTTAATGAGCTTTACTTTCTTCTCACACAGAATCTATTGAAATCTGACTATAGTTAAAGGAGATGTACTTTTTTTCTCAGACAGAATTTAATCCTTGAGGAATATTATGTGTGATGAGAAAAACATTCAACAGATATTTATTGAGTCCGTTTCTAAGCCTTGATTTTGGTGCCAGCCTGCTTAGATTCAAATCCCAACTGTGGGACCTTCGACAGGTTACTCAATCTCTCTAGGCCAAGTTTCTTTGCTTGCAAACTGGGGATTTAGTAACACATGCCTTCCAGGATTCTGTGGGGATTAATGAGCTAATTTGTATAAAGTGCACCCTGGCGGGTAGTAAGATTATATAAATAATAGTGATTGTTTTCTTCATTACCATCATCATCACTATTACTATTAGTATGACATGCCAGGAACCATTTTTGGCACAGACAATTCAAGAGCAAATGAGACAAGCAAAAAGTCTTGTCTAATAAAATTAATATTCTAAGTATATAAGTCCTGATGTGCTCAATTTCAACTATCTCATCCCATCATTTCCATTGTTTAAATGTGTACCATAATTTTTCTATAAAATTGAAATAATCACACCTACCTCATAGATGTTATGAAGGTAAAATGAGTTAGTACATATAAAAGTTTGGAACAGTGCCTGGCACATAAAAGCACTGACTACATGTTGGTGGTTTTAATTAACATCTATGCTGTGGGTGGTATGGCTTAATGTTACTGTCTTGATTCTTTCTGAGTTCCTATAATCTGTTGCTATAGTGATTTTGCATAGCCATTTTCTCACAGCTACTTTCCCTCCAGAGAGGACTGCTTTTGAAATTATGCTTATTCTTCAATCTCTTATTGCTACTCAGTAATACAATGATTACTGAAGTCAATATAAAGATTGCTCCCAAAACACAAAAAATATATACTAAACTAAGGTGAAATATTCATAACATTTCAGATAAATAATTAGACTTTTCCCCTTTTAAGCATATTAGGTTGTTTCATTACAGAGTTATTTGAATATCACAGAATGGGAATTTTGGAATCAGACCAATCTGGGTTCATTTTCCAGCTCTTCCGAGCCTCCTACTCTCAACCAACCGAGTATGTCCTGAAGGGTAAATGAGAGCTTTTGGAACAGGGTGAGCTCCCTGCCTTCCTTCCTCCTTTATACTTACAATGTAATTTTAAATGAGCTTTAAATATGTTTTTTGAATTCTTAATGAAAGAACATCTCCTCCCTTAAAAAAAAAGAGTGAAAGGCAGCAATAAATGGGATATATTTTTTTAAAAGTATCTTACACAGAATGCTTTAATGTCAAAGCAAGGGGTGCTTTTCTCATTGTGAACCCTTGCATATGTATCACTTTATGGAAAGAAGAGGCTATAAAATGTAATGTGGCAAGAGTAGCCTCTGTGACTTTGTGGAATTAATCTTTCCTTATTTTCCTTAATTTAAATTGGGCTTAGTGATCACCTACTTCAAAAAGGCAGCAGAGGCCTTTGAAGAAGCTGCTGCATAAACCGGGAAGGGGCTATGCCTTATGAGCCATGCCCCACAGGGTTTCCTTTCCAGGTTTTAATTAAAAATGAAATTAAGAATTCTTTTAGATTTTATCAGCCTTTTAAGGACATAAGAAGGTCAATGATTTGTTAAGTGTCTTTCTTTTTTTCCAATGGTGCTATTCCCCAGATTAAATGGTATGAATGGGGCTTAAATTCTTTTTCAGGCTCCATGGATGGGTGGCAGAGTGGATGGATGATGCGGACTGAGAGAGAAGGTACAGTGCGCACATGCGGAGGGAGTAAGGCTTCCAGCAGAAGCTTGGATGTGGGCATGCCCCAATTAGAGTCTTGGCCCCTCCCTGTGCTAGATCAAAACCCACACCTTGCAAGGTTGTTGGGATTCTTAGAAATAATAAGGGCTATTTGTGAAGTGTCTAGCTACTAATCTGTTTCAGAGAATTGCTGTTATTTTGGTCTACATTCCTAAAAAGGTACATGGCGGGATAGAAATACTGGTACATGAGTAGATAAAAAAAAGAAGATTATCTCATAGGAGTGTGAAGTCACATACAGCTTAAGAACTCACCACATTTTACAGGGAGCCTATACATGTATTAATAAAAGGAGAAATATGTGACTTTGCCTATGATGACAAGGAGGGCTGCTGCTAAGAATGACAGAATCAGCATCGACAGTTTTCTTATGGTCTCAGGATTTACCTAGGCTGACAGGTACTTTTCCCCTGATTTCTGATAGCACTAAAAATAAATATACATGAGCTCAAGGCTTTAAAGTAGAATGAACATGGAAACAATTAATAATGGCTAATACGGATAGAGCCTAGATAAAAATTCATTTACTCCATTTCCCTTGATCCTCACAATAATCTTATGAAGAGAAGAGCACAGATTGGATTATTTCCCCCCTTTTCTGATGAGTGAATCGAGGCTCTGAGTAACCCGAAGGGGTTATCTAAATCCACCTGCTTAGTATGGCCAAAGGAAGGCCTCAAACCTAGACAGTCTAGACATAATCCCTGGCTCCTCAATGTCATCAGGTTGCCACCACCTCAAAGAGACCCTCTAATACACTTTCCCTTCTGTTGAGTTTCCTTCCATAGAGTTTTATGTTTAAATACATTTATTCTGGGAAAAAAATACATTTACTGTGGGCAAGAGTGTTCACTGTCTGAGAGGAGGTGATGTAATCACCTTGTAAATAACCCAAGCCAGAAAATTCTTGCCCTTGAACAATCACTAAGTACCACCCATTTCATCTGATAAATAATTCTGAATCCATTTATGTCTATCTGTACTACTTTAGTTCAGTTCTTCATGATTTCAACTGCAGTGGATTTGCTAACTAGTATCCCTGCTTTTAAAGTCTTTCTATACAGCTGACTGAGTGATCTTTCCAAAAACACAAATCAAATTATGTCTTTGCTCAGCTTGAAACCTCTTCAACAGCTCCTCACTGCTTGCAGGATAAAGTCCAAAATCTTTAGCTTGGTCAGTAAGGTCCTCTATGATCTGCAGCTTGTGACTCCAACTTTGTCACCTACCCAATAACCCTTAGCCACATGGAAATGCTGTGACTCCTGGAGTGTACTAAGCTTTCCCACAATGTGGGGCTTAACTCTGTACTACACTTTGACTTCGAACATTTCTTCCCTCACTGACTGAGGAGCTCAGTGTCTTTCTGAAAAGTTAAAGAAAAACAGAGGCAGACTTAGATTCTTCCTCTGCTTACCTTTAGAGACTCACATGACATGTACTTCTATTATAGCATTATTATGTCTAGAAGTTATATCTGATTTTGGGTTTACAGACTTTGGGACAGTTAAAAGATTAAAAGCCCACATAAACTTTCTATTGTTTTGCAAGGAAAGAGAGCTTGCCAAAGATAGGCCACCATAACATATGGCAGAGGTCTTGTGAGATAAAGATCTTGCTGTTTCAAGGCTGGGAATGGTTTGAAGGTGCCAGTTTTATGACTTCTACAAAGGGAGTGAGTATTACATAATTCCAAGCTCTGTAGACAGTAGTTAGAAGATAGACTAGCAAATGGACCTGTGGAAAGGTAATGTTAAGTTTACCATAAATAACTTCTTACAAATATTAGGAATTGATGAAACAAGGTGTGGGTGGAGAACATCCTGTGCAGAAGCTCACCTTCTGAGAAGGGACAGTCTAAGACCAGGCTTGCTTCTATTGCTATCTTATACTCGCCTGGTTTCAGTTACCTTGAGATTAGGTACACTAGAGAAATGGAGAGGCTTTCCCATATATACATCACAATGCCACAGTGAGGACTTCTTCATCTGCATGTCTTTGAACTGTTCAAGGAAAAGGGTGGACGGCATTGAATGTCCAGCATCCAGGATAATGCCTGGAACCTAGTAAAAGTCTCATGAATACATACTCGACAATGAGTAAAGATGTTTTTTGATCACATAATGCCTCAGAGTCCATTTCCTACCCCAAATCTGCCAACATACTTTAGTCTTCATCTGGTTTACCTCAGTCTCTGCTTACCAACTACCAAATAATAATAATTAGGGCCACCTATATAAAAGGATGAATGAAAACTCCATACATGTTGAAAAAAGAGACAATCCTTGCCCTAGGAATCTCAAAAGCTGACATTCTCCCAAAGTAGAAAAACCAATTACAACATCAAAAACATTCCTTTTTTTTTTTTTTTTTAAAGAGAAAGATGTACTGGATAAGCAGAAGCCCCAAAGCAATCCCATTTGTGTTTCATAGAGCTCCAAATTTTAGTTTGATTCCAGGCTCTGCCCATTTCTTGCTTTCCTAAGTTCTAAAAGTCATTTATCTAAACATAATCTGCAGCCTTAGGAGCTGATACTTTGCCAAGTAATTGAAAGAGCTTTCCTAAGAAAAACTTTCCACTGTTTTCTTCCAGACAATATTACAGAAGTAACTGTGTATACAATTAATTCACTCCTGGATGTTTGCTATCAAATCAAAGTGCTGAATATGTAGGTATTCTGATTGAAAGGCACAGAATAGAGATGATTGGCTCTCCTTGCTTCCTCTGACTGGCTTCTATCCTTCTGAATGCTGGTTAGGGATTAAGCTGGTGCACATGTAAAGTTGGCTTCACATGTAACTTTCACAGAGCTAGCTTATATTCCAATCTGAGATGGTAATTTTCATATGAGTAGGTGCATGCTTCTGAAATAGACTGGGGGACATTCTCTAGTGCCCTAAAATAAATAGATAAAATATATATACAGACACATATATACTACTTATATATAAAATATCATATGTGTTATATAATATATATAATCACATATGGCAACTTAAAGGTGAGGCATTTTTTTCAACACTTTTGATTGGCTTTTTCAGTTTATACCTCCTTTGTAAAAAGTCTCCCCAGTATGGTACCTTGTACTTTGTTAGTGCTTCATAAATCTTGGTTGGATGAAATTAAAGATATAGTCTAGTAATATACTTTTGAGGGCAGAAGACCCCCAATACTTTTATTTTACCGTAAGGAGAAGTAAGCATTACACTCATGAAGACAGTAGCCTGAGTTCCTCCTCATTATAGAGTTGAATAAAGGCTTGTCCATCTAATTCTATGTTTTCAGGTACCTCTGAGGTTCTACAAGTTACTTAAGGTCACAGTAGATAAAGCAAGTAATGGTGTCATAAATGGAACTAAGAACCCTTGAACTTTTCCCTTGAATTATCTATTGGTGGCATTTCAAGAAACATCTGCTCAGAGTGGCATTTTCCATTGCAGGGGAAGTAAATAATCTTTGAAAGGATTTACTTCATTTTCATGAAGAATGTACAGTTACCTAATGCAATGATAACGTACTGACCACTGAGATAATTTAAGGTAAAATTACAGTACACGAAGTGAGCTCTAGTCTGCCGCTCTTGGTTTCAATGCATAGATTCATTCACTCCTGGGGTTGTTTTATGTACCCGTAAGACCTGAATAAAGCACAGCTTTAGCCATCATGTGTTCCTGAACATGGATCTGTCTACTTGTCTGCAGATCTTACTTCCATGTGGATTTCGTCACTCAAGAATTTGGAGCTGCTGTTGTGCCAGACACTATGCTAAGTGTTAGGGGTTTAGCAGTGCACAGACCAGACACAATTCTACCTGGTGAGCTTACAGCACCCAGTGTGAGAGAAGTTTGGTTTTAAAAATCATATAAATAAATATATAATTATAAATTTCTTGAGTCTTATGGAAAAAAAAGAGAGAGAGAGAAAGAGAGAGACATAATATAATAGGGGAACAGATTTTCTTTCAGGAAGCTTCTCTGAGGAAGTGCAACTTAAGCTTCCATCCAAAATGACCAGATGTTAACCAGGCAAAGTGTAGTAAGAGCTTTTCACTTTGGGGAAAGAGCATATGTGAAGCATTTGAAACACGTAGATATTTAGTGCATTTTGTGAATGTGAATAGTGTAATCAGCAAAGGGAGGAGTGAAATGAGGTGTTTAAGAGGCAGGCAGGGGGTAGGTCATGCATAGCTTAGAGCTATATTAGTGACTTTGCATTTTATACTAATGCAAAAGAAGAGAAAGAGATGTCATCTGTATTTTTAACAGATCACCTTGTTTGCACTGAGAATAAACCAGGAGGACAGCAATGGAAGTGGTGAGATGGATTAGGAGGCTAGTGTAGGTGGGAGATAATGGAGGCTTGGGTTCAAGTGCTAGAAAGAGAAGTAGGGGAGAATGAATAGATTGGAGACACATTCTGGAAGTAGAATCAATAGGACTTGAAGAGAGACTGAAGGATGGGTGTGAGGGAGAACAGGTGTTGGGCATGAGCCTCAAGTTTTGGCTTCAGCAATGAAGTATATGAATTGCTATGTAAAGAGTTGGGGAAGTAGGGAAGGGGAGAAAAATGGGGTGAAATCAAGAATTTCAGTATCAGTGTACTGGTGATAATGTCACTAAAATGGGTGTATATATATATATATATATATATACACACACACATATATATATGTATATATGTGACTTTTTTTTTGAAATGGGGGATAAAACAGGGAAAAAAGAGAAGGGGAAAAATAAGGGGACAGAATTAGACTAGAAAACAGAATTCCCAATGGGGTGATGGAGGGTAAGCGTTACAGACTGGGGAATATCAGGATTGCTGAAGGTATATAATTTGAAACAGACATATTTAACATTATAACACACACACACACACACACACATATTTAATTTGGGAAAAACAACAACAACAAAAAAGAAACTCCATGGTCTTCATAATACAAATTACAGAAAGTAAACTGCAGAAGAATTGTATCTGGTAGATCCACACAAGAGGTAGATTCTACCACCTGCTTATTGATGAGTTTTAAGAGAATGATGCATCAAAATTTCCAGTAGGATGCAAGGAATGTGACTTCAGGTTCATCAAAAAAAAGAGCATGGGTTATTGATACTGAGCCAGAAGGGAGATGAGAAGGTAGGATAAAAATAGAGAAAGGAGAGAAAAAGTGAAATGGGTGGAGAATTTTTCCAGCAAGCAAAGACATCTCTGCCATCATGCCTAGGCTGATGCAGGTGCTAATTCAAACCCCTAGGTTTGAATCCCAGTCCTGCCACTTGTTAGTGGATGACCTGGGGCATGTCAGGTAATTTCAAGGCCTCTATTTCCTTTCTTGCAAAATGAAGATATTGATAATATCTACTTCATAAGGCAACTGTTAGGGTTAGAAAATATAATTCATAAGCAGTACTTAAAAAATGCCTGGCACAGAGGAGAGGTCAGTAAGTGCTAGTTGACTGTGCATAGCTAATTATAGATGCCTAAATACCAGGAAGTCATTATTGTAGGTGTGTGTGCACCTTCTGCTTCCCTGTGACTATGGTAACTTTGCCTTCTTAGCTTCAAAATTGAATAATCTGCTGTATCAAGAACTGGTTTTTATGATTTGCTCAAAATAAAAGAAAATTTAATTAATATTTATGAAGCATTCTAAAATGCTATTAGGCTTTAATTATTGCAAATTAGTGAAAATGCCCCAGCTGATTACGTGGCCAAAAATATGTTTTCTCATGTATTTCTAGAAATGTTATGTATAATTAAAATTTATTATTTAACTCCTCTAGAAAGGCCAATACTTGACTTTTAACGTTTTCTTTGAAAACAGAAAAGAAAAACAGAGATGATATTCTAAGGAGACCCTCTTGATATATCCATTTTCACTTTGAATCATTTTAAAATCTGTATTTTCTTGATCTTAACAGTATTATGAAAACATATGAAGGTATTCTATCTGAAAACATAACCAGATAAGTACCTCATTCATTATATGTAGAACATCTTGATTGAGATCTCCTGATTTAAAAAGGACTGGAACTACCTTATGGAACACTAGATTGTCCTTTTATTACTCTCCTCTCTCTGTGACTTTTATCATTGCGTAAAGATGATATTTTATTATTTAGCATACATATACTTTAGAATACTGGTGCAGAATCATATTCAACCTTTAGCCTTAGAATGATTTGTTTAGAGAGTTGTGGAAAGACTTAAAACATTCCAAGTCAAATCTGAACTTGGCATTTATTGGCAATATCGTACCGAAGGCAATGCCTTAACTTCTTTGAGCTCTTGTTTTCTTATATAAAATGGGAGTAACTAAATAAAGAGAACATGGTAAAAACTTACCATGATGACACATCATAAAGGTTAAAATTCTTTGTGGTTGATAGAACCAGCTAATTCTGTAGTTTTGGGCAGGTTGTTTAACACCTTACGGAGTCAACTAAGTAGTGGTACTAATTTAATATTTTCGTTAAAATATTAAATGGCAATAATAGTACCTACTTCTTAGGCTACGTTATGCCTGGAGAATAGTAAGTGATTATTAAATATTATTCAAAAATATACTAAGTACATGCTCTTTTATCCTTCTGTATGAGGGAAATAGTGCTAATTAAATTCCAAAATTAACTCTTCTGGAAAAATATAATTAATACCTTATTAAAAATGCATGGGAACCAAGAACATGTGTAAAATCATGTGATCATGTCCGAGTGCTCTGTGATCACACTAAAAAGAAAAAAAAAGGCAATGTTCTTAATTTCTCCCATCGCACCAAAGAAGCAGAACATCTCTCCACTGAGGAAGATGTCAAGCTCCAGAGACATGAGCAGAGGTGGATTCTACCCATTCATCCTAGTGGAAGCACATGCAATTCGAGAAGATGAAGTGAGGAAGCGCATGCAGTACCTGGTCATCTCAGAGTCAGGGAGCAGGCCTAGGTGGTAGTGGGGGTAGGGAGCTGAGAGAAGGAAGCTTTTTTCACACTCAACAGGGGAATAGTGCCTGGGAGAAGCAGGCTTATCACACAGTTTGTTCACAGTGCTGTAAACGGGTTCCGGAGGCCTGGTGACACAAGAGGAAGAGAGAGAGATGCACGGTTAGCAAACACACCCAACTGGGCAACCAGCTGCATTTCACCATATGCACAAGTAAACACCCAAAACAATGCCTTAGGCTTTGTTAGGCTTGAAGAAAAAGTCTTTTTAAGAAACACCATCTCTGGGTAGAAATTAGAACTTCCGGCTGACATCCGGCATGATGAAAATTCAGAAGCCTGATACCTCAATGGAGTCCTAGTTAACTTTATAAAGGCCAAACCTTTTTGGATAATGTTGTCTGAGGTGTCAAAATGTGGGATCCTCTGACATGGCTCCTTTGTAACTTTAATGTCACCTTAAGTGTAAAGTTTATAGAGACTTTCCTGATCCTATTAGCCAAGACATCCTATTATTTTTCACATCACCCTGTCCAAACTTCATATTTTTTCTGAGCATGAAATAATCTTATTTGTTTTGTTTAATTTATAATTATTACTCTCACTGAACCATAAATTTTATGAGGACAAAAACTACATTTATTTTGTTAACTATTTAAAGTAGAGTCAGTCCACACTCCATAAATATTTGTTGTATTCACATATGCATGAATAAATTGACAAAACTTCACACATTCATGTAGCAATTTTTTGGGCGTGTTGGACTTACCGAGAAGTCTAATTGCTTATACGATCTTAGTGATTTATATATAAATTGCCCCCCAACAATTAGTTACAGAGAGTCTTCTACCAAAAGGATAATCACTTTAGTAAAATTTCTACTAAATGAATTAATCGAGAGAGACTAAAACATTACCTAAGATAGCAGTATCTTTCAGTTGTTACAAACATGCGAAGTAAGATCAGGTACATTTCAGCCCTAACTTTTGCCAAATGTGCATAAATTATAAAGTCCTTGGTTATTAAAAAAAAAATCTCACAACTCTGTACCCCACTCTCCTAACATACGGTCTGAAACAGCTACCAGTATCTTCCAGTTAAGGTTAAGAATTGAAAGATCCAAGTTCAAATGGAAAAACTATCTGGCAGTCTGGGTGGGAAGGCAAGGAGGAGGTCAGCAAATAGGGCCATGTCCACAAGGCAGATCCAGGTGAGAGTGCCCCTTGGGTCCATGAGACATCAGAGGCAGCAAGTGGTGGCCGCCATGTCCCTGATCAAAGGTACAGGAAGTACAGGGGGTGAACTTAGTGAGGGCATAGTTCGTGTTTCTGTAGCTCCTGAAGTGGTCCCTAGTGTCTTATAGTTGCTCAGTCAATGCTTCTTAAACAGAGCAAGGGAGAAAAGAGGATAATCAAAGCATTAAAAACGAACTTTACCTAATTTATAGTATTACTGTGGGCCAGTCAGGGCTTAGACACACTATCCAGAGAATTAGTATCTTCCCTAAGACAAAGCCTTCCACAACACAGCAAGGGATTCCTTCCTTGATCTGTTTGTTTTCTACAACACAGTAAGGGGGCTGAGGAGTGGACAGGAGGAATCCAGAGGCTTATTTTGTCATTCAAAAAACTATCTCAGTGGTAAGATGAGGTGCTTTATAATGGAGTTGGCTTGTCCTATCCCAGTGGCTAATAAAATAACATTGACAAGAAGATTTTTAAGGTTTCCTCAATGAAACAGCCATTTCCCCCCTCACTTTATGGAAGGTAGCATATATTCTTTTTTTTTTTTTTAAGATTTTATTTATTTGACAGATAGAGATCAAAGTAGGCAGAGAGGCAGGCAGAGAGAGATGAGGAAGCAGGCTCCCTGCTGAGCAGAGAGCCTGATTCGGGGCTCCATCCCAGAACCCTGGGATCATGACCCAAGCTGAAGGCAGAGGCTTTAACCCACTGAGCCACCCAGGTGCCCCGGAAGCTAGCATATATTCTTGTTCAGACAAGTGCTCCATTTCCAGAAAAACCGAGTAAGTTGGTCAATTTCTGTTTATCAATTATATAGAGTACAATTCATAATAACAAACAGCAGTCCTTAAAAAAGGCAGCTGTAAGATTATTTTTAAAAAGTGCTTTTTATCAGTTTTTATAAGTAATTCACACTCTGTGAAGTGATGTAAAAGGAAAGATGCTTCCAGTTATCTACTGAAATACATCTTTTCAAATGGTCAGATTTGATACTGTTCTTGATTTTTTTGTGGGAAGAGTCTGTTTTTGCTTTGTTAACATACTCAGGTTTAGGAAGATTTATGTGTATTTCTATGGTTTTGTAGACACAAAGACCCATGATGCCAGTCTGATAAAGAAAATTGGCTTGGGAGATCACAGTTTTGTCTGCACTGAAAATGGGCTTATCCACACAAAAACTCATCTTGAAAAGGGCTTTGCATTAATGAGATACATAACTATCAATTAAATAAGATATGAGGAGGAATGTATCAACTATATGGGAATTTTTCTGCATAAGTGATCACAAGAGCATCTGATACTACACATTTTCGGCTCTGATTGAGCTGCTGTGGCAGACACGGCTGGACTGCCTCCCAAACATCCATTTACTTTTCTTCTTATTAAGAGTAAGCCAGGGGGCACCTGAGTGGCTCAGTGGGTTAAGCCTCTGCCTTCGGCTCCGGTCATCGTCTCAGGGTCCTGGGATGGAACCCCACATTGGGCTCTCTGCTCAGTGGGGAGCCTGCTTCCCCCTCTCTCTCTGCCTACCTCTCTGCCTACTTGTGATCTCTGTCAAATAAATAAAGTCTTAAAAAAAAAAAAGAGTAAGCCAGTTTTCCACTAGTCACTTTTCCTGTAGTAAAACTATTTATCAGTCTCCCTTGTAGGTAGATGTGGCCCACTGAAAATGTTCAGCACAAGATTTTGTGGGACTCCTCTGATAGCTGCTTAAAGGGGAGCTGACTTGGCTAGGACCCCTGTGATTTTGCTCTTTCCCATCTCCTCCCTTTGCTTACCTGGAACCTGGATATAAGGGCTGAAGCTTCAGTGGTCATTGTGGACCATGAAGCAAACTTGAGAATGAAAAGAATACAGATAAGGGAGCATAGTGGTCACTGTGTCACAGATGATAAGGAATTACACTGTGTCACTTCCGGACTTTCTGCCTCTGTATTTCTTTTATGAGAGATAAAGTATGTTTATGCTAGTGTCACATTTTTGTTATAAATGGGACTTAATTTTAACAGACAGATACCCACAAAATATATGACTGATAACAGAATACAAAGAAATAACTATAGATAGGGTCTACCAAAAGGGGTAATATACGGAATTACGTTAGAAGTCTGTCCGACAGGGATGCCTGGGTGGCTCAGTTGGTTAAGCGGCTGCCTCCGGCTCAGGTCATGTTCCCCGCATCCTGGGATCGAGTCCCACATCGGGCTCCTTGCTTGGCAGGGAGCCTGCTTCTCCCTCTGCCTCTACCACTCTGCCTCTGCCTACCACTCTATCTGCCTGAGCTCGCTCTCTCATGCTCGCTCTCTCTCTATAATAAATAAATAAATAAATAAAATCTTAAAAAAAAAAAGAAGTCTATCTGACACATTTTGTATACACAAAAAAAATGTAAAGAGTGCTATTTTCTGGTTTTACTGAGAGCCTGTTTAGAGAACTCACTGTATCTTTATTAAAAAATACTATATATATATAAAATGGTAACTGATTTAAATGCCAGTACAGAGCTTAAGAATAAGGGAATTGATGACTTCTTTTAGGTCATAAAATATTCTCATGATGATGTCATTTCAGTTAACATTGTGCCTTCTGCCTAGTAGGGCTGATTTAATTTTCTCAGGCTTGATTTGACAGACCAAGAAAATTATGTTACCAATTTTCTCCCAGTCCTTTTACCTCAGTAGAACTGTATTTTGAAACAAATTATCAGAATCAGATCTGGCTAATACATATATTAAGGAAAAAGATCCTACTTGGATTGTACTCAACAAAATGAAGAAGAAAAAACTTTCTCTGAACACCACAATAAATTCAAGGTAATAAAAACTAGGCCCTGGGATGCCTGGGTGGCTCAGTTGGTTAAGCAGCTGCCTTCAGCTCAGGTCATGATCCCAGCGTCCTGGAATCGAGTCCCACATTGGGCTCCTTGCTTGGTGGGGAGCCTGCTTCTCCCTCTGCCTCTGCCTGCCACTCTGTCTGCCTGTGCTCACTCTCTCTCTCTAACAAATCAAATAAAATTAAAAAAAAAACAAAACAAAACTAGGCCCTGTACATTGTTCAGTGTTGAATTCTTAAGACCTTTACTTCTATCCTTTTGGAATAATTTTATGGACATATTAGTTCACAACTTCATGACTCACTTGTTTCAGTAAGATTTGGTGTTGGAGGCAAGCTTAGATAACTTGAAATTTAGAAGAAGGACCTTGTATCTTTGCCTATGGTCACTTCCAGATTTTTACATGGTGGATGGATTCCTTGCCTAGGCTTAATTACTCATGATTCAAAATCTGATCAAAGCAGAGATACAACTATTGCTGCTGCAGATTCATTTATACTTATCGTTCGGGCTTTTACCCTTAATTTATTTACAAGTCATTTTGTGCAGTCACTACTGAGTGGACATTTCAAATCCAGCTTCATTATGATAACTCTTGCTGTCTCAGAAGATGGGTAGATGAAAAACACCAAAACATAACAAAACACTTGGCAAAGCTGACAGAGCCTTCTTGTAAGATTGACAATGTCCTCTTGGAACCAAACTAAATTAAAAAGATCAGTGTGAATGTCCTTCCAAGTGGTGTAAAAATGGAGTTATATTTGAAGATTTCTGCCTGCTAGATTCACTAAGGTCCTAGGATTCTATTGTGTATAAGGTACTATGTAGGCCACAGTACAATATCCAGTCAGTACTACAACAAGCTATAGTCTGAGCATAGGAAATAGCATATAGTACATACTTGAGAAATGTTTCTTAGAATAAATGGATTTTCTTTTAAACTATTCTCCACTGAGAGCAATGAAAGAAGATTTCTGGCTCTTTCAAGAAAATCCTAAGTTATGCTGAATCTTCTAACTCCATTTAGAATTTTAGGACATCATTAATTATCACAGGTTACCCAGAAGGAAACTCCAGTGGTGTGAGAAACTACTGTCTTTAGGTACTTCGCATGCACGGCTCACCCCCTCTAGAAGGCCAGGTTTCCTGCACCTGCAAGCCTGCCCGCGTTTCCTGTGAGTCATCCCACTGGCTCAGGGCACAGACACAGCTCAGGCCTGAGTTCCAGAAGTCCTAATGCCAGCAGTCAGCATTCTTAGTATTTCCCTGCAGTGATATTCTCTGTGACCTCTCCGCCAGACAGACAAGAAATGCCAATTTATGAGCTGTCACTGGGATCTGGGTGGCAGGAACAGATGCCACCATCACTTCCCATTTATTCAGTAAAGAAGTGCCACAGGGAAATGACTTTAGGCAGCGTGAATCAGCCAGTCACAAACTGAAGGAGCCTGTTTATCCCATTATAAACCTCCCCAGTCGCCCAGGTCAGGCGGTAATGAATATGGAAATGCAGTCTGTGGTACCTCCTGTCTCTCCTCTTTCTATAAATGCCCCCAGAAAGGGGGGAAAGGAGTTAGAGATATGAGTGTAATCTCTAAGTGAATTTATAAACAAATCATTTATTTTGCTGCCCACTTATCAGGGGCCATAGATAAATGGCTTTCTAGTCTCTAGTGTTCAGCCATCAGCATTTATTTGCATATTTATGGGTTTATAATTGCAGGCTCTTATAGCATTTAATTAGCACACCCTGGCCCTCTGTGACCCCTCTTCTCTGAACTCCATTAGCACTTGCTATTTGTTCAGCTTCCTTGGCATTTTCAGTTGCTAATCCACAAAGATAGTGTAGAGGGAGGTGCTTCATCCAACCCTCTCCTAAGGAAAACCACCCTGTCTGCAACTGCCTCTTCCCATTTGTCCCATGGACTCCCACCCAATTCAGTTCCCTACTCAGCCAAAGCTGTTTAGACCAGGATTGGGACTCAGGTTCTTCAACCGTGACCTGTAGGACCTGTAGAGTAGGGCTGGGGAGGTAGGGGAAGCATAGGCCAATTGGATTCTGTTCCTGAATATGAATCAAGGAGCAGAAAAAGAAATGGTCAGCTGTTAGCATGAGGGAAGGATGCAGACATGTACAGGATAGCTGTGGCTGTGTCCACTAATTAGAGTGAACCACAGCGAAGCGTCCCAGATTTTGTTGCTGAAGTGTCTAGGGGTTCCTTGAATCCAGAAAACAGTCTGTGTTCCCTCTTTAAGGGACTTATTAGGGCTCATGCTATTAAATTTCTCTGCTGGCTCCCATATGACATCAGATGCGTAATGAAAATCAACTACCACCTCCCACAGTATTCCTTCCCTGGAGCTTAGGTCACATTGCTTGCTTACAATCAAAATAGTGAAAATAAAACAGACATTCTGCTTGTTTTTACTATTGTTTTTCGATCCCCTCAACTAAACTATGCCACTCAAAGACAAAAGATAAAACCTTGGACCCCTATGTAATTCCATAGTCCCTGAGATCAATACCTAACTGATTCTTTTATTTATTATGGATTCTTTCGCTTTATTTTCTAAAACACTGCATTAAAATATTACCTTAATTACGGATTTTTTTGGTGTCCCCTTAAATTTTGTGCCTGATGTAGTACTTCACTTGCCTCATCCTAGTCCTAATCCTGTCTGTACCAGAGATGAAAAATGTTTAATGTAGGGATGATGGTCATTGTTAGTACTCATCAGTGTGGCACCTGAAGACAGGTCAGATGGATAGGACTTCCTTCCCTTAGAAGTAACAAGAGCAACTCACACCCTATTGAGTTTTCCATTCTCCATAAAAGGGACTGCTTTCAAAGCCCCAAGGCCAAATCAGGCAGGGCCCTCACCTCATTATACTGTCATTTTTGGTGCACCGGCCTCCTTCCTTCTCTGATTATTAGCTCTCAGAGGATCAGGCCCAAATCTCATTTATCTTTGTTTCTATATTGCTTTCCTGCAATATGCAAGAATATATGAGTGAAATGCTGTCATAGGAAAGAAACAAAGCTATAGGGGGAGGGGAAGGGACTGGTATTTTTTATTCTTTCTTCCTGAGCTAGAATTAAAAGGAAGAGTCTAAAATTACAGAAGGGAAGGATTTGAGTTATATATTTGTATGCTTTGACCATAAATCTGTCATAAAGAATGGTATGGATGAATCTGTAAACTGCTCAGATCTTCCAGCCCTCCTCCTGCTGTGGCCTTCCCTGGACACTCTGGAGGTAGCATCCAGCCCTATGCAGGAAATAGAACCAAACTACATAAATGAATGGTAGCAGGGATGCCAAACGCTCAGGTGCCTAAGCATCTGGTATACTGCTTGGCATAATTTGGAGGAAAAGGTTTTGTTTTTAACCTTACAAGAGTGCCTCATGTTCCCATGAATAATGCAGTGTTTTGGGACCAAGGATTTGGAGAAGTAAGCAAAAAAGGGTTGAATTCTAGGCCTGGGCTAATAGGTCTCAAGGGCAGAATTCTGGGGAACGCAAAAGTAATGGTTTTGAATAAAAGAGAATACAGGACCAGCTGTGAACTATGTGGAGTAAAAGGTGAACTGGGCATTAGAACGAGAAGGATTAAAGAAGAAGCAGACTTCTCTTACATTGAGTGTTAAAAGGAAAGTGTCAGCCATTTGGTGAAGGTGCTGTAAGAACTCAAAGTATAACACAGAGAGATGTGGGGAATGACTTGGTCTAGGAGATGTGTGAGCGCTCTTCCGTTTCCCTCATTCGAAGCACCATCAGGATTCCACCTTTCATTAGAGGCCTACTTGCACTATACTTACTTTTCTAAAATGTGGCTTCTTTCTTTTAATGATATTAAAAAGCCTTTTCTACATAGCAACGAAGTTGTTAAGCTATAAAATTATAAGCAGAGGTAAACTATTACAGAACAGTGTGGTAAGTACAAAGAAACAGAGCTAGGTTTGACTCTGGTTCTTCCAAATTTTACCCTGTGTGGTCTGTGGTTTCTCAAATTCCCTGAGCCCCAACATTCTCACCTGTAAAGTGGGCACAGTACGGTCAGCCTGAGAGGAACATAAAGCACATAGCTCAGTGCATGGGATGCACCGTGAATTTACCAAACAGCAGTCAGTCTTTTCTTTTCTTTTTTAATAGTTTTTTAATTTTTTTATAAACATATAATGTATTATTAGCCCTAGGGGTACAGGTCTGTGAATCGCCAGGTTTATACACTTCACAGCACTCACCAGAGCACATACCCTCCCCAATGTCCATAACCCCAATCACCCTCTCCCTATCCCTCCCCCCCCCCACCCTGGCCTCCCTCAGTTTGTTTTGTGACATTAAGAGTCTCTATGGTTTGTCTCTCTCCCGATCCCATCTTGTTTTTTCTTCTCTTTTAAAATAAATTTGACATGTAACCATTGTGTAAAAGTCCAAGGTATGCAGCCCATTACTGTGATACGTTTATATATTGTAATATGATTGCTGATATACTGATATTTACATTACATAATTTAGTACAGTATTACTGTCTCCATCCATTATACCAAGCATCAGATCTCTACCACTTATTTACTACTCATTACAAGTTTGTGCCCTTAAATACTACCACTCTTATCCTATCCACCCACACCATTTCTTGGTAACCACCATTTTACTCTGTTTTTCATCTTTTTTTGTGGGGGGAGAGGGGTAGACGGGAAGGGAGACAGAGAATCTAAAGCAGGCTCCATACCCAGTGTATGGCTCCATCTCACCATCCTGAGATCATGACTTGAGCAAAAATCAAGAGTTGGGTGCTTAACTGACTGAGCCACTTTACCACCTCACTCTGTTTTTATTTATTTATTTTTTAATTATGTTCAGTTATCCACCTTACTCTGTTTTTTTATCTTGTTTATCACTTTCAGACACTTGTGCTCACAGGGCTTCCTAGCCACTGAGAATACTGCTCCCCATCAGGCAGTTCATGTATTAGCCCGTTAATATCACGTGGATTCTGTACAAGAGAGTAGAACAAAGGAAGTAACAGTCTGTGGTTTTCAGTATCACCAAAGGCACTGCATAATGTTGCCTTTTAAAGACTCACTTTTGCTTCTGATATGGAAAAGATAATTGGTCATCTATCACAGCCCTCGGGGCTGATGCTCACTTTGTCTGAACCTCTCAATTATTTTCATTGTCTCTAACAACGTATCTCCAACTCAAACTCCTAATTTGTGCCTGCACCTTCATAATGATTTGCTTTCCTCTATGACTCACAGCTGTGGTGCCATATCAAATTGTTGGGCCCTAAGTAATTTGTTATTAGCAATAGTCTATGTACCATGATCTAAATACTTATTAAAGTAGGATCAATTCATGATTTTCTCTGTATAAGCACCATTCTCAGTTATATTTTACTATGTTTGTTTATTGAGGAGAGAAATGGCAGTCTACAAACTATACCACTTAAGGTCATTTTGAAGCTTTTCAATTTATTAAGGTGCTTTATTTTTTCAGAAGAATGGGTTTCAATAAAATTAGTCTCTCTTGACTGTGGATTATAAATGGTTCCTGCAGTGTTTTTTTTTTTTTTTTTAATTAGAAGTTGAATATCAATGACCCTGATAATGGTGTATATAATAGAAGTAATTTCAAACAGGACAGGAATCACCATACCTTGGTATTGGGTAAGTGTGTCCAGTTATAGTAGTGTTTTTATGGCATTCTGAAAGATATTGAAACAAATACTATCCAAAATGCACAAGCCCAAGAATCATGGCTAGACCAAGTTTTTTGACATGTAAATTATTTGAGCAAGGTTTACTATGCCCTACCACAGTGTTTAAATTCTTTTATTTTTATAAATCTAAAGGGTTTTTTTCTTTTTAATTGAACTCCTAGGATAAAAATGTAAATCTACCAAAAAAGTAGGTTAATAGGCAGTAAGCATCTTGATGAAAAGAATTTTTTTTTTTTTAACTAGGCTCTCTATGCTCAGTTGGAACCCTAATGTGAGGCGTGAACTCATAACCCTGAGATCAAGACCTGAGCTGAGAACAAGAGTCAGATACTTAACTGATTGAGCCACTGAGGCACCTTGGAAAAAAAGTTTTTATGCATAAAATAAATGAAAGAAGTCATATAAAAGATGAGAGATTTGACTACATAAAAATTTAAAACTGCTAAAGTAAAAAAGTCATAAGTTGTAAGTTGGTAAAGCATCTTCTCAAATACATTTATCAATATTATTAAGATGCTCTACAACTCTATAAGATAAACCATAAATTTTCAATAGAAAATAGACAAAGGCATTTAGCATCCAATCACAAAGAGAACACACAAACAACAAATAGACACACAAATATAAATGTTTAATCTACTAGGAATAAAAGTAATGCAAATTAAATGCTCTGCCTTCCCTTTGCCTGTTCAAAAATCATGAAGGATTTTAAAATCAATAAATCACAATTTAATTATGGTATGGTGAGCTAGACACTCATATTGCTGGTGCCATGGAGTGTTCAACTCCCTTACAACATTCCAAGAAAGCAATCTGGCAATGTATTTCAGAAGTTTTAGAAGTAATCCTGCCCCTTGGTTCAGCAATTCGACCTCTAGTGTGTAATCCTAGTAAGAAAATAAAAATTGTGGACACAGGGTTCCATAAATAGAAAGTCACCATGGCTTGTTATAAAAGAAAGAACAAAAGTAAACAATCAGAATGTCCAAAAAATAGACAAAAAGTGTGTCATGTGAGATATAGCCATATGATGGTTTCTTGTCCAGCCATTAAAGATTCACAAAAAATTCTAATGATACAGGAAAATGCTTTCCTTTATCGTGCTGAATAAAGTGTAATATGGAATTGTACATTGGATTGTAGGGACAGTGGGAGTCGGAAAAAACCTAGTTCTCTTAAAGAGCCTAAAGTAAGAAGACAGGAAAGAAAATGCTGTGGAGAGTAAGGATTGTACACAGGGTTGGGGTGGGGTGAAAGAAGGCCTTCTAGAAAATGGTAGTAAATAACACACGTAAAGTTAAAGAGGAATCTAAAAATATGTCCCATTCAGGAAGTTTAAAAAGGCTTGAGTAGGAGACGAACTTGAAAAGGTAGGCAGGTCTTCAGCACAAGTCTAAAATCTGCCAGTGACAGAAAGCCATGGAGGTTAGTGCTCTCCGCACTGAATGCAATGAGAGTTCAATCATCTGTACTGTTCGTTTTACATTCATCCATTTATTTCATCTATATTTACCAAAAACCTCCCCTGTACCAGGCCCAGAGAGAGGTAGTGTGTGTGTGTGTGTGTGTGTTGTAGTGAATAAGAGAAAATGTTCCCTCTGCTAATTGAGCAAAATCTTGTTTGCAAGGAAATTGGATTGCTAGGAGCAGAGAGAATCATTTGAGCTAGTGCAGGGAATAGGACATATGTGCATGGGAATTCAGGAAAAATTGAACTGGTGGAGCTCCGGAAGATGGGATTCAGTAAACTGTTTCAACTCTAGAGCTTTCCCGTCAAGATGACACTTTTTCTTGTTGTGCTACTTCCTTCTCTCTCTAGCCATGACCTTCTTTAACTGGTATTTTATAAATGAGATATTCTCTACTCCACTGTTCCTGCTGCTCTTATTTCTGCTCCCTAATAACACCAACCTGTACACGACTCACGATAGACCTTCTGGTCTCCTTTCCATCATTACCTATTAGCTTCATTTTTCACTGACAGGTGTTCATTCAGGAGACCTTTTAATTAAAAATTCCTGAAAGGACTCAATAAACCCAGCTTGCTTTTTTTGACTGAACTAATTGCCGGGCACTGGCTAGCCTCTGGATTGGGATCCTTTGGATCAAGTACACACCCTGTTTGTTTGGTGGGGGATGAGCCACCTAACCCTTTCTGTTTTACCCTTCCAAAAGAGATGTAGGCAGAGCACAGCAGTCTGAGGTGATCTAGGCGTTCCACTGGTATTCTTAGATTTGACCTGATGGGTAACTAAACACATCTTTGTTATTTCCGGCCAGTACTATTCAAAAATGGTATAGAGAAAGAAAGGGCCACTTCTTTTGGATACAAATTTGGAAAGAGAAAAGTCTGAAGGATTTAAAAAGTATATGGGGAACATTACAAAGGTCCCCAAAAGAAGGCCCAAAGCTTAATTATCTCCCCAGGGTTTCTGTTTATTGTGATATTAAAACATAATCTTATGGAACAAAACATTTACCTCTACAATAGTTTTCTTTTCTCAAAGGCTCCAAAATTATTTATACCTATAACATCTAAACCAAAGGTTTCTGGATCTGATAAGATCTTGAGTTTTTAAAGTCACACCTACATAAAAATTTCTGAACACGTTTAGCCAAATCGTATCTTCTAAAATAGAATGCAAAATGTTAATTCTGCTATCTACTTCTGTATGCCAATTTTACATTATTAACACAGAGTCTGTAGGGGAGAAAATACTTTACACCTTAATTGAAAGAAAGCTCAGCTTGAGTACAACAGCAGCTCCTAGGAGGAAAAATTAATGTTCAAATATAATTCTGTACTTATCAACAGGAAGGGTGGGGCGGCTTTAACCAAATCACTTAGATGGATTTCTTTTCCAGCCCTTTGCAAAGGTCCGTTTTCCTCTATTTCATGCAGCTGTTACACCATTTACTCTTCTGGGCCTGTTACTGCAAGCAGGTTATAAAGATTGCTTTATGGCCAGGAAGAGAGGATTAAACATCCATAAGAACAAGAGACTGCTATAGCATTGCCTTGCTCACTTGGGAGAGGACCACCCACTAAGGGTTTCAGGCCAAGACACAGACTAAAGTCCTAAATTCCCTTAAGTTGATGCTTCACATTTCTTCAAAATTTACACATATTGATCCTTCTTCTATTCCTGTATTTGTGTATGTAAATATACCAGGTGTTCCTAGTTCCTAAAAAGGGTCTTGCCCCCACTTTCTTCCAAAACCTTTTAACATATACCTGATTACAGATTTTCCTGCTTTCTAAACTCCCATACTGCCACTTGGTTTTGTACTCTGTTGTATTTTAAATGATAAAAGTAACAACTATGTACACATATCTTGGGAATTTACTTGGAGGCAGGCCCTGTGTTACATATGCTTTATAGATTCTATATCCTGTAATCCTCCCATAGATCCTAAGATATATATAATAATAGTATCTGCAAGGCTCAGCACTACTTGTCTCCCCTCACATGGCTGACTTGGTGGTGGTGGGGCTGGGCTATGAACCCAAGTCGTCTGGCTGCAAAGTCTGGGTGCTGTCTTTTTTCTAGCATAAACTTTCCTCCAAGGGTCTACCTGTATTCTTGGTCATCTTGGCAATTATAGCCCCTCTTTTAAAGGCAGTAGAGGATAGAATAAAGAGAGCAAGCTGTGAGTCTGATTGTCTGGACTTAAGTTCCAGCCCTATTATGTTTGTAAG
>RCUC01161091.1:0-16544 GCA_003697995.1 Taxidea taxus jeffersonii | reverse complement strand
TCCCAACTATCTTAATGTTAATGCTTTGCTAGAGGGAAAAACAACCTTAGCTTGACAGTAGCTAGGCCTCCAAGAACCTGGGTCTTCTTTGTATATGAAAGTCCTTTGGAAAACATCCCTTTTTCCTTACCTCCCCCAACCCCATAGTATATAATCAATTGCTCCTCACAACCCCCTTTCTGCCCATGGGTCCTATCCCTGTCGTTCATAAAACCACCTCTTTGCACCTTTGCACCAAAGAGGTCTCAAGAATTCTTTCTTGGTCTTCAGCTCTGGACCCCACCCCACCAAACTTCACCTATATTCCTAAACTACATCAACTCCACCCAGATACCCTAATTTTTGCCTTTAAAAACTCTCACTTATAAGCCCTGGGCAGTTCAGAATTTTGAGCATTGGTTTCCTATTCTCCTGGGTGGCATACACCAATAAATAATCTGTATTTCTTCACTGCTAAAGCTCTGTGCTCATTGGGCAGACAAACTATAGTTTGGTTAGAAGATTTTGTTGCAGCAAAATAATCAGACCCGCGAAAGACCAAGTAACACTCGGAGAAGTAGGAGAACTCAGATTTATTTATGCAGGGGACCCAAATGAGTTCATGCTTCAAGTTCTGCGCCTTGAGCAATGGGGTTATAGGGCTTTTAGGGCCTTTTTTTTTTTTTTTTTTTTTTTTTAGGGGAGTGGGGGCTGCTGTGGGAGGGAACAGTAGTGCAGGGAGCCTGTAGTGGGAAGCCTGTGTAAGAAGTAGAAGCTGGCTGGTTATCTCTTGCTCCCAGTAGGGCTTCTGGCTATCTCTAGCTTATTGTTAGTGACTTTCCACCTTCTGGGGCCTCCAGGCCTGGGCCTACTCTGGGCCTGCTCTGGGTAATTTTCTTCTTCAATTTCAGTCCTCTCTTCCATTCTTTCCTTCTCCACTCCTTTCTCCTTACTCCCTCACCTCCGCATCCCTGCCTCTCTCTCCTTCCTTCCTTCTCTTTCCTTCCTTCCTTCCTTCCTTCCTTCCTTCCTTCCTTCCTTCCTTCCTTCCTTCTGAGGTGGTTTGGAGTGGCGAGGCTTGGAGCCAACAGCCAAGAAAGAATTCTTGAGACATCTTTTGTGCAAAAAGGTGGTTTTATTAAAGCACAGGGACAGAACCTGTGGGCAGAAGGAGCAGCACTGGGGTTGTGAGGAATGGTTGATTATATACTTTGGAGCTAGGGGGAGGTAAAGACAAAGGGAAGTTTCCAAAAGGACTTTCATATGCTAAAGAAAACCCTTTCACAGGATCCTGGAGGCCTAGCTACTATCTGGCTAAGGTGGTTTTTCCCTCTAATAAAGCTTTAACATGAAGACAGGAGATTCCTGGAGGAATGTTGCACTGCCTGTCTCGAGTATTTGACCATGGGCTTCAGGTTATAAGGATGTTTAATTTTATCTACATTTCCTTTTGCCTTTGCTCCCCACATCACTTCCTTCCTTCTTTCTTTGTTGATACTAAGCACAATCTAGCATATCCTGATTAATGCAAACTTCACACCTATTTCACACAGTTGTAAGAATTAAACATATTAAGTTATATAAGACTGGGTACACAGGGACACATAAAAAGTTTAGTGCACTTGTTATTATTTTATATCACTCAAATTCATTATATTAGAGATAAAAATGCTGGGGCTTAAGAGGTAAATTATTTACCCACAGCCAAACAGCTAATTTGAGTATAGCTAAAAATTTCCAACCTACGATTCTTTCAAATGTATTGCAATCTGCCCCCTAAACCACATGTACCACTTCACTGAAAGAGACATTTAGATACATTGAATCTGTTGAATGAGTTTGGTCTATTAAAAATAACAGCTGAATTTATTTCAAGAAAGTAGCTAACATTGATGGGGTTTTGGAGTTATAGATGAGGTTCAGTAGGGTGGACTCCTGAGCCAATGACCAAGAAAGAACTCTTGAGATGTCTTTTGGTGCAAAATGGTGGTTTATTAAAGCACGGGGACAGGACCCATGGGCAGAAAGAGCTGCTGTCCCAGGGTTGTGAGGGGTGGATGATTATATACTATGTCAGTGGGGGAGGTAAGGAAAAGGGAGGTCTCAAAAGGATTCTCAGATGTTAAAGAAGACTCACTGGATACCAGAGACATTGCCGTTTTCAAGTTAAGGGGGTTTTCTCCCCTTTAGCAAGATATTAACAGAAAGATAGTAGGGAGCTTCCTGGAGGAACATTACACTCTGCCCACTTCAAGAATCTGTCAATGGGCTGCAGGTTTTTAGGATATTTAATTGTATCTACATTTCCTTCTGGATGCTAGGCTGTTGATAGAAATGCTTTGTTCTTGTAGACATTTGTAAACTAAGGAAGACTCAAGCCTTGCAGGATTGTGATCTCTGTAAGTTTAACTATTTGTTTTTCCTTTGGGGCAACCAGGAGTGCCTGAGGAACATCACATATATCCCATTGGTGGAGAAGTTGTGGGGTGTCAGCTTCGCTTTGTCCTCAGTTTGCCTCAGTTTCAGTGATAACCTAACAATGCTGCTCTCAATCTTGTAATCCTTGGGTGATATTTGATGTAGGAAAGATCTTAGGGTTCAAAGCCAAGGGCCAAGAAAGAATTCTTGAGATATCGTTGGTGTAAAAAGGTGGTTTTATTAAAGCATGGGAGCAGGACCCATGGCAGAAATTGGGGCCCTGGGGTCCTGAGGAGTGGCCCATTATATACTTTCAAGTTGGGAGGGGGTTAGGGATAGCATAAGTCTCCCAGGTATTTGGAAACAAGGTTTTCCAGGATCCTGAGGGAACTAGCTATTGTTGGGAAAATGTCATTTATTATTGTTTAGTAACCCTCAGTAATGAGAACCATCAGATGTATATTGGTGGGTCTTAGGCTTGGAGGATGATTGCCAACATGTATCTTGGGCAGGGACAGGGTTGAGATAAAGGAAGTTTCTGAAGGAACTTTTATATGTTAAAGTAGACTTAAAGCAGCCTGGGGGTCCAGCCAAGGGTGACCTGTTATCCTTAGCAAAGTATTAACATCAAAACAGCTGAGTTCCTAGAGGAATGTCACTCCCTGTTTCAAGGACTTGTCAGTGGGCTTTAAATAGTAAGGAAATTTAAAAATGTTTCTTCCTCCTTTGTTTCCCATATCAGTACTTATTAGTAATTTAACTATCTCTATATCCAGTCATGAAATTTTCCACATTTTTGAGGAAAGGGGTCATTTCTTCTCTATTTTTTTTAAAGATTTTATTTATTTATTTGACAGAGAGAGATCACAAGTAGGCAGAGAGGCAGGCAGAGAGAGGAAGGGAAGCAGGCTCTCCGATGAGCAGAGAGGCCTGATGCAGGGCTTGATCCCAGGACCCTGAGATCATGACCTGAGCCAAAGGCAGAGGCTTTAACCCACTGAGCCACCCAGATGCACCTCTATTTTTTTTTTTAAAACTTTAAAGTTCTTTTAGTACACATTCTGGAAGTAGTAATGATCTACTAAAAAAAAAAAAAGTGACCCTTTGAGAAATTCCCAGGAAACATATTACTTTATGATGTCATATTAATTATTAAATTATAGATTCATAGAATATGTAGGGGGGGCATATTTTGCCACCCCCAGATATGCCTGTTTGACATACTGGTTAATTTAAGCTGGTCATTTTTAAGAAACTTCAAACAGGAGAGACTCTGAAATCCAAGTAAAAGTTATCCTTTTGTAAAGATATAATTACACATATTAGGGAAATCTCCATTTGTAAGGTGTCTGCTTTGCTATAACAGGAAGAGGAGGGATGACTCTAAATCTCTGGAAAATCTTATCAATGGAAAAGACAACTACTTAAATCTGCATAACAACCTTACCCTTGTTTCCTGTGCTCTTCCTAGTAACCTCCCATAACTGACTCCCCAGCCCCAATATCTGCTTTTATCTTTGGCTGAGGATGGTATTACGGTGATGTCTTTGGCCTTTCAGGGAGTTACTCACTTTTCCTGGGTTTCTCTCAAGTGTACAGGAGGTATACATGTTACAGAACTTTTGTTTGGTTTTCTCCTGTCTGTCTCATGTCAAGTTGACTCTTGGGCCAGCTAGGAAAACTTTGAAGGGTAGAGAAAACATTTTCTTCCCCAACACTCAAAATGGAAATTTCTCTTGTAAATGTAACTATTTCTTACAAAAGGGTAACTTCTACTTGGTTTTCAGAGCTTCTCCTGTGTTTGCAGTTTCTTAGAAATAACCAGTTTAAAATAATCAGTATGCCAAGAGGCATATCTTGGGGTGGTAAAATTTGCTACCTTACAAATACTATAATTACTGTAAAAAAAAAATATATATATATATATAGAGAGAGAGAGAGAGAGAGAGAGAGAGAAGGGCTAAAGTAACTCCATTTTGAGGCAGTAGCCATTTTTTTGTTTACATTTAACTATGAGTGTCCCAGAGCTTGCATAAATTCCAGACAAGGAGACAGGAATTCCAGGAACAGAATTGGCTACTAAACCACAAACTACCCCCACTTTGTAGATAAGTTAATCAAGACCCAACCGGTCTTGCTACTCCCTGCAACTTTCCCGCCCTGGTACAACTTTCAAAAAATATCCCCAAGACAAAGTAGCCAATCCCCGCTGAACAGCACAGCTTAAGCAACCCCAGCACCAATCATTTTAAAGGTCGCCTATACGTGTGATTTTGTGCACGAATACTTTGTGGTTTTTGCCTTTATAAGCCCTGTGAAATTTCAGCTCGGGGCTTCCTCCTAGACTCCACTGTGTTGGTGTGTAGGACGAGGCCCGAGCTGTAGCCTGCCTGAATAAAGCCTTGCTTTTACATTTCGGAATGTCTGGCTCTCGGTGGTCTTCTTGGTGGTGGTCTTGCGATCTGGGCATAACATATATATATATATATATATATATATATATATTTTTTTTTTTTTTTACTTCAAGTAGTTTTCTAGTGTTCTTATAAACTACTACAATTAAACAGTGATTTTGAGTTAGAATTATTTTTCTGTAGATTTTCATTGTGAGTTAATATGCAGTGATGATTCTGCTTGTGGATAGGACAAACATCTGTGATTGTATGAAATCTAAAAGCTGTTTGGGAAATAATTCATACCTAGCTCCTAACTGGTGATTTTGTAATGGAACTAATGTGAGTTTGCTCTTGGGTTAGTTACAGGTAGAGTACTACCTGGTGGAGTTGTCACAAAGGAAGCTTTATTTGCAGCAAATAAGATTACAGAGCATAACTTCCAAAGCCAGGACTCCTGAGCAAAGATGAGTGGGTTCTTTGTTCTTAGGGTTAGGATGAATATTCAGATAGGGGAGCTTTGTTATCACATGTAAAGATGGGCATAAGGTTGCACGGGCTTACTTAGGAAACATAGCTATATATGTATTCTATGTTATGTTACTGAAGCTTGTGCTCCTCTGTAGGGTGGAGACTTTAACATTATAATAGAGCAGAGGTAACTGTTGGACAGGGGAAAGGGGCTACAGGTATGTTCTAAGAGCCAGAGCACACATAAACTGGTGGGGGTCTTGGGCTCATGATCTCTGGTAAAGAATTCAGGGCCTTACTTACTTCTGATATAGTACTGGGAATTTTACCATTGATTTATTGTCTCTGATATGGTTAGGGTCTTTCCTGGCCTGGTAGAGACTTAGTTTTTGCATTCTTTTTGTTCCCTTAAAACCCTTAACTACTAAGGTTTTTGCATTTCTTTGTAATTCTGACACCTCCTAGAAAGTTCTGCAAGAAGTCCATAGATCCAGGAAGTAGGGCATAGAAAATCTCTGGGGGTCTAAAACTGACTTCTCTGGTGTCCTGAAAATTATCTCATCTTTCTTTTTCTGGGGACCCCTAACTCCTTCCGGTTACATTTCTAGAGCAGGCAATATAAATTTTCTATTACGTTGATGTTCAGACCGTGTGTATTTGTTTGTATCAAGAGTTTACAGAACAGTTTTCAGTGTACTATTTTAAAAATAGCATCAGCATAATTTTCGACCCAGTGTGTGGTTCAGAGGATGGGCGCCGGGCTTTAGCACCCTGGAAGCACACCACAGCTCTACGTCCCACTGGTTTTGTGATCTTAGGCAAATTACTTCTTTTTTTTTTTGAACCTCAGTTTTCTCATTTATAAAATGAGAAGAAGCCATACTTCAAAGGATATTACGAAGTTAAATGTGGCATAAAATGTAAATGTAAAATTCAGGTAATAAATAATAATCATTATCGAAAAACTAATAACATAATCTTAGAAACCAGACTAAGGAAATCTATATATTGGAGCATCTGGGTGGCTCAATCAGTTAAGCATCTGACTCAATTTTGGCTCAGATTATGATCTCAGGGTTGTGAGACTGAGCCTCACTTCAGGCTCCATGCTGGGCATGGGCATGCATGGGCATCTACTTAATATTCTCTCTCTCCCTCTCCCTTGTCTCTTTCCCCAACTCATGCTCATGAACGCATACACACTCTCCCTCAAATAAATAAATAAAAATCTTTTTAAAAAATATTATATATAGAATAAATCTTTGGTGTGGAATAATTCCTCACACTATTGGTAGGACTCAAAAAGTTTTAAACAATCTAAGTGTCTAACAGTAAGTGTGATCAAAAAACTTATAAGATATCCATATGATGAATGGGGTAATTTTGTTAATATCAGCAAGAAATGCTTTTAATGCCTTTTACATGTGAATATTAAGTAGGTCACTTTAATGATTTACTCTAAGCCCTCACATGGCAAAACGTGGTATTTCCTAATTGTGTTGTCTTCGAAGAGAAAACATGTAATTTCATCTGCTTTCGTATAACTTGCACAGAGCCTGCACCTCTGCCTTCCTGTTTTAGCTGCTGCCTTGCAATCTCTTCTGGCTACTGCCTGCAGTTACTTGTCCCTGTGGATGATCTCTGCATAGCCATCTCTCCCCATCTATTCCTGGCCTGAACTGCCAGCGTGATGGCACTGATCTTGACCTCTAACATCCTTTGAGACTCTCTCCCTTGCTGCGCTTAGAGCTCAGTATCCCCTGCTCCTGATCTCTGTTATTGATGTCATCTGTACTGCTTTCCATTTACTAGCTGGCCCTCTGCTCAGCTGGACCAAAATAGGGGTTCTGATCCTCATGATCTATGCTTATCTTTCCTGCTGACCTACAGGAAGATCCCTGCCCTTCTTGTGCTTTCTTCTAAATTTTACAGGTGGGTGGGGCGCCTGGGTGGCTCAGTGGGTTAAATTTTACATGTGGGGTTTGGACAATGGTAACCAGAAAACTTATTAGACCTCTAGAGATCCATTCTTGCCACTGAGCCACACAGCCACTCCATCACTGAGTACACTAGATTTTGAGGGGCTTATTCACCACCTGTCTGCCCAAGCCCTGCTGGTGATCCTTGCCCAGATTCAACAGAGAGCCTGATGAGGGCCTCAATCCCAGGACCTTGGGATGATGACCTGAGTTGAAGGAAGCTACTTAACCCACTGAGCCACCCAGATGCCCTTCTTGTTTTTTTTAATAGAAAAATGACACAATTTTAGAAGTTGTTTTAAGGAAATAATCCAGAGGTTAACATCAAATTCATTTAAAGGACCACTGTACTTTAATTTTCTTTTGTGACTTTACCTTGCTACAAGGAGACAGGAGTTTCTTTGGCAGATGCTAGAAACACTAGTTCTCATTTCAAGTCCTTATCACAGCTTTATTTTCCCTTGTACAGCTCTTTGTTTTCTTTATCTGTACTGGTATTTGAGTCTGGGTGTGTGTCTGTTATCTATTTACCTACCTATCAGTCTATCTACCTGTCATTATCTCCATATTCATATCTATAGCACATATTGTTAGTGCCCTGCCCCCACTTGGCATTCACCTTCCCCACACAGGCCAACTCTCAGGTTTCCAACTGCCAGCATCTGTAACTATTTGCCTAAAGGCTTTCCTCGGAGATTGGAGCCTGCATAGGAGACACATTGGAAGTAGCTGGAATTAGCATGCACCTGCCTCCCCAGCAGCCCTCCACCATGATAGGAAGTGAGTAATGCTCCCCCACATCCTTGCCCCATGGGGATGGTGGACAGTATGAGGCATGCTCTGCCAGAGTTGCCAGCAGGATTGAGTCCCATGATGGTAACCTGCCTGGTAACATACTCTTTATTGGCTGCATATTATTCACTGCCTTGCCTCCCCACATTTCTGTTGGTGCTTCCAAGAATCACTTCCCCAGTACACTACTTTCACTCAAATCCTCTTCTCGGGGTCTCTTCTGGGGAAATCCATCTTAATAAGATACTTACATTCATATCCATTTCCTGCAGTTCATAAGAAAAAGGCTCATAGATTATATAGCTAGCTCTGAGCTAAGCCTGAGCTCAAAATGTGGCAAGGCTGCTAACAAAATTAGCATAATCTCAGGCAGCAATACTAGAATAATGGTTAAAGTGAACCAAGGTATTCGTGCAGTTTAAGTATTATTTCCAGTTCTGGATGCAAAATTTCTTAAAGGATTCTCAAAATTGGAATATCCATTGCCTGATTAGGAGTTTAGGAACCTAATAACAAAAAGAACAGTTAAAGGAAGTGAAGCTATTTGGCTTAGAGAATAAACTACTAAGAAATGGCATAATCAGTCTTCAAGTGGCTGAAAGGAAGTCATGTACACAGTACATTAAATTTACTCAATCTCTTTCCAGAGGGCAGATCTCTAATTGGGCAAAAGTAAAACAAAAACTTTTTCTAATGATTAGAGCTTTCCCTTATCAAATGCAAGATCCTAGTCTCTGGAAATATTTCAGCAGATGGCAAAAAAATCACCTGAATCCATCCCATTCCTTAAAATAAACCCAGGTCCCACATGTAAGCCTTTGTGAGTCTCATCAAAAGCTCGTTTCAATAAACAGGATTCTGTTTTGGGGAATTCCTTCAGACTACCAGCCCATTATGAGCCTTGCTGCTCCTACAACCTTATTTTCCTGGTCCTCCAATACCTTCATTCTGAATTTATGTCTTAGTTCTGTTCTCTGGCTACCTTCATGGATTAACAATGTCATTTTGGACATTGCTCTCCCAAGCAATATAGATGCTCTCCCAGTTCAAATAAAAATGATCACCAACAAAAATAGGTATGTAACTCTAGTGAAATAACTTAGGAGCTATCTGCTCTCTTTTTTGTACAACCAGAGGTAATAGACATTATACCCCAGTCCCTGCATCTGTTCCACCCCAGTCGGAAGTGACTTCCTCACCTACCCATTTCTAACGCAGGAAGAGGAACAGGACACAGAGAAATAGAATCCTGAAGGGGTTGATAGCTTACTTTATTTTATTTTTTATTTATTGTATTTGAGAGAGAGAGCATGTGAGTGAGGGGCGGGGCAGAGGGGGAGAGAGACAATCTCGAGTAGACTCTGCGCTTAGCATGGAGCCAACTCAGGGCTCCAGCTCATGACCCTGAGATCATGACCTGAGCCAAAACCCAGAATCAGACACTTAACCAACTGAGCCACCCAGGCACTCCAGATGATAGCTTATTTTAAATGACTTCTAAATTTACTTCCAACTCTATAATTTTTTATAATTATTTTCCTTTTCAGTTTTTGTTATCTTCATTCTTAAGTTCCTTTTACTCTTCCTCCTCCTCCTTCTCCTCCTCCCCTTCTTATTCTTCCTCTCCTCCTTCCTCCCCTCTCCCCTCCCCTTCCTTCTCCCCCTCCCCTTCTCCTTCTCCCCCTCCTCCTCTTTCTTCTTCCTCCTCCTCCTCCTCCCCTTCTTCTTCTTCTCCTTCTTCTTCTTCTTCTTCTTCTTCTTCTTCTTCTTCTTCTTCTTCTTCTTCTTCTTCTTCTTCTTCTTCTTCTTCTCCTTCTCCACCTTCTCCTCCACCTTCTCCTCCATCTTCTCCTCCATCTTCTCCTCCTCCTTCTTCCTCTCCTTCTCCTCCTCCTCCCCCTCCTCCTTCTTCTCCTTCTTTTCTTATTAATTTATAAGCTTTGCTTCTCAAGCTACCAAGAGAGAATGAAGCCAGTTTTCTGGTTTAATGGTGTCATTATTTCAAGTGCCCTCACTTTAATGAGGGTCCCACTTTAGCAATCTATGTGTTACTGGCAGTTCTCCTGAAGAGGACACTGTTTCCCACACCTATTATTGCTTTGCCAGACCTCTGACTGGGCTCAGTGGACACTGAGTATTGCCATGTTCTTCTGCAAGAAAGGCAGACCTGCTGCCCAGTGGGACAACTCTTTCTGATGCCAAAAGGAGAGCTTGTTTTTCATGATGAAAACGTGTGTTGTTCCAGTTGGCAGAGTTAGGATCAGTAGGTGGAAATATAGAGCTCTGGACCCCATAAGGCTCTTGGAATAAATCTTCAAAGAATTAAGCTAGGAAAATTACTTGATGTTACAACACTTATTTCCTTTTTTCGACATTTACTGAGTATCTGCTTTGCCCTGAAGTCTCACAAATAAGGGGTGGGGGGAGGATCACAAACGAAAAGGAGCCTAAATCTATTAAGGGAAAGAGACATGCAAACTATAATGTGGTTAGGATGTGAATAAAATGTTATGGGAATACAAAAGAGTGATACTCTCCTGAGCTCTGCAGAGGAATATGAATTCACAGGCCCTGTGCCAGCTTAGGATGGGGCTCAAATCCCGTATGGCCACTTGCTAGCTGAGAGACTCTGGGCAGGTTATTTCAGTACTCCAAAATATCCATGGAGCAGTAGTACCTGAAAGGTTAAATGAGAATGTAAAGAACCTAGCATAATGTCTGGCACAGAGTAAGCTGATGAACATGTTGCTTCCCTTCTCTTTGATACCCTTTCAGGAAAGTTTATGTAGAAATTATTGGGGCAGTTACTCACACATCATTTGTGGTATCTGGATTCTAGACCCAGCTGCTTCAAATGTCTTCCTTATGGTGAAGCTTCTATGCTCTCCAAGTGGCAGTCCTTATGACCTACTGGGCAACCTGAGGGTATTTTTGGACTATACATCTGAAACATTTCCATTTTTCTTTTTCTTCTTCTTTTCTCTTCTTTCTCATTCCCTCTCCTATGACTTTTCTCTCTCAGACATCAAGCTCCTTTTTCATGATTTCTCATTCTATTTTCTGAACACAGTGAAGAAACCCCCTGGTGTCTCAGCCCGATTCAATATCAGCCTTCCTATACACACCTTGCTCCCACAATCTAAATACATCACAATCTCATGGATGTGACCCTTGGACTCATGGACTGACACTGTGTAGGTGCTTTACTTTGTAGGTATCTTAGGGCAAGAGACAAATAATGGGCTTCTTTGTTTTGAAGACCAGTGAAGTCGCCATTGAAATTCAAGGGATTGGAAGGAGGATGTCAACAAGTAAGAAACCAGGTTCCTTGTATATATACACCACATCTTCTTTATCCATTCATCTGTTGATGGACATCTAGGTTCTTTCCATAACTTGGCTATTGTGGACATTGCTGCTATAAACATTTGGGTACACATGCCCTTTTGGATCACTACGTTTGTATCTTTATATATACAATGGATTACTATGCAGCCATCAAAAGAAATGAAATCTTACCATTTGCGACGACATGGATGGAACTAGTGCGTATTATGCTTAGCGAAATAAGTCAACTGGAGAAAGACAACTATCACATGATCTCCCTGATATGAGGAAGTGGAGATGCAACGGGGGTGGGGGTTAAGGTAGTAGGAAAAGAAAAAATGAAACAAGATGGGATCGGGAGGGAGACAAACCAAAAGAGACTCTTAATGTCATAAAACAAACTGAGGGGGTTGGGGGGGGAGAGGGGCTGGGAGAGGGTGGTGGGGTTACATTATATGTTTAAATAAAAAAGCTTAAAAAAAAAAAAAGAAACCAGGTTCCTCTAGAGTATGAGTCTTGTGGTGCCCAAATAAAACAGAGATGGCAGCCTTCAGTGCCTCTATCTACAGAGCTCTGCTGGAGATCCAGGAGTTTGTTAAGGCTCAGACTTTCTAAGAAAAAGATGAAAGACAATGTCTGCCGTAGCATTAAATATTCAAATTCTGCATTTAATTTTAAATTTAGAGTTCCAGGTACCACTTTTCTCACAATCAAAATGTACTCTACTTTGTCACCTACCTGGCTGATAGATTTTATGTGATATTCTCCAACTTTGATCTAGAAGACAAGTTGTGAGCAAAATCAAACCACTGTAATTGTTTTTTTATAACAATCTATTTCTCTTACTGTAACTCTGACAAAGCATAGAGAAAGAATACACACATTTGATAAATAGAAAACATTTATTATACAGCATTATCAAGATTATCTGACAAAAGGCAGTAATGAGCCAAAGGAAAACACTTTTACAAGAAGCTAAACAACTTGTATAAGCACATACATTAAAGTGAAGAGTATCTGCCCTTTTGGTACAGGGTATATATGTGTACATTTCCAATTTTGAACAATTATGCTATAAGAGCTAATACTGTATTATGTTCAAGAAAACTTTTAATCATGATAATATTAGGCATTCAGAGAAATAATGTAATTGGTGTTGAAAATGTTCACCAAATGTCTCAGACTAAAACCTCAGAACAAACTGACATCTTATATTACTTGAATAATAGAGCAGTTTTCCGGTCTATTCTTACTTAAAAAAAAAAAAAATCTGAATGCACAAGTCCTGTGATATCAAGGACATGTATTAGTGGCATTAAGATAAAAAAACATGTTTCACAAATAATAGATAGTAAGCTTTTAGTTGCTAGTTTGCCAATAAGCAGACCATCTATTAAGCACTGGAACCATCTACATTCCTCATTCTGCTTCATTACTGTGAAAACGTGGAACTAAAATTCCTGTTTCAGTCACAAGGTCTTTGTACCAAAGGGGTTGCAAATAATTTTTTAAAGGAAAGGCAGTCCATTCTTGATATGGAACCAACTAAACTTGGCAGTGGAATATGGGAAGACATAAGAAACATGAGCCTCAAACATTGAAGCTGATGTTAAATTCTGAACAAATGATGCAGTGGGTATTTAAAGATTCTAAGATAATTTTTGGCTGAGAAATCAGCTTCCACATGAAGGAAGCATATTAAAATATGACTGCACATAAGGCATAAACAGATATTTAAAGGGGTGAGCTTCATTCCACAAATAATAGAAGAAATCAAAACAGCAAGAAAAATTGCTTTTATTGGGTGTAATAAGATAAAAATGAAAGAATTGGATTACACGTATATGGATATTAAATACAGCAAATGACAAAAATATAAAGAAAAGTGATGACAGTGAAAATAGAGGAATAAAAGTACATGGAAATAACAATTAAAATAAAATATGAAGTGATGGATAATTTGAAAAAATATGACCAGACATAGAGGTTAATATATGTTTCAATCACTGAAAGCTCATGTCACCATGGAAAATCTTTTTTAAAAAAATCTAAAGTGACCTGAAATAATCTCAGTACTGTCATTTTGATCTCATGTTTTAATAATGATGTGTGAAAATTTATAAAATGTACCTCTTTATTGTTACCCACAGTTTTTTGTGAATTTTTAACGTGACAAATTTTCAAGCCACTTCATTAATAATGTGTTCCACATCATAAAATATCTGAGAAATAAATTCCCTCTTAGATGAGGAAGAACCATCTGAGCAGCGTATGAAAACCATGAGACCACAGCACTCAAACCTTCAAAGAGCTTCTGTAAATATTGGTGACAATATATAAAATATTATTAGAACATAAAAATATCTATACTCTATTGGAAAGACAACCTTCCGGTTGCAAATCCACTGACATTACATTGCACAAATTTTATTATCACATGTACACAAGGACATAGGAACACATTTACATACTAGTTACAGGAACTTGGATGACAAGAGGAAAGAATTATTTGTCATTGAACCAGTAATAGTTGCTATTAGTACACCATTAAGTTTGTAGATCATTTGTTTCCGTACATAGGAGAAACAATGGCACCAAGTACATATACTGCATCTTAGAAATTCAACTGGTAATAATAATTGCTACAGTAAATGTAAGGTAACAATTTTGCCACATGTTTTGTTCTCTTTCATTGAAGGGCAGAGAAGAGGCCCCTTGGCACAAACACAAGATCATCCACAAAACATCTTCTGCCACTCTCCAAACAATCTTGTTCTAGCTTTTTTTCCAAAATCACCAATAAGCGAGTATCAGCTATGGCACATTACCTGTGCTGATTATGTTCACCACCTCACGCTTATGTACTGTCTCATTCCATCCTCCCTTAGCACTCCTGATGAAGCAGTTTTGGGTGATGTTTTTGCTCTGATTCCTGTTTTCCTAAGTAGAGAGACATCACAGAGCAGCAGGGTGTCCATACATTTTTTTCAAGTGTGACAAGGCTGGCTCTGCCTCAGGTGTAATGGGTGAAGAGAGGCCCCTGTCTGGGCCAATTCCCTAGGCTCCTGCACACTAGTCAGGAGAAGGGATAGAGAAAAATGAGCTGCTGTGCCACAAGTGGTTCCATCCCTGCCCCTCCTTCACCCACCTGCTCGGTCTGGCTGCCCCACGCTCGCGATGACTGCCATGAATACCACGACGTCAAGAATACCACGACGTCAACTAATGATTCACCTGGCTGGTCCACATGCGCTGTCTCTTCAAGCCAAGCGTGTGTGGGCAAGTGTATCTATGCACAATTGTCCAAAAGAAGAGATTATTTCTGTTGATTTATTTATTTATTTACGTACTCGTGTATTTATTTATTTATGCGGTGAAAGTTGTACACTATATGGGATTGTGCTTTGTCAGAATTCCCTTTCTTCCCAGAGAAGGCTTTTGAATAATTCAAGAATCGGGATCCTCGCTGGGATTTTTTTGCTTGCAGAGCAGTTTCCTCTGGTCTTCCCTACGGCAGCAGCAGCATTGTCTCCCTTTCCTTCTGACTTCACACTCCTCTCCTATCGCCTCCTCCCAGCTATCTGCACATCTCCAGAGGTGCTGGTGCTCCCTGGCTTCTCTTGCTTTCCAAGTGGACACCTCCTTCCTACAGAGTGGAAGAGCTTTGCTTATAATCCCTCAGGATGACTGAGGCATAGGTCACGTTGGGAGGGGTGCAGAGCACCGACTCAGACACGGGGGAGCTGGGCACCGAGCTGCCCGAGGCCACGGAGTCACGGAAAGGCGATGGAGGCGTCAGAGCAGGCGAATCCTCGGGGGCGGGTTTGCTGGCAGCCTGCAGATCCTCGTCTTCCTCTTCCAGTTCGTCTTCCTCTGTGTTCCCTTCCCGCTCATACAAGTACTCTTGGAGGAGCTTGAACCTCTCGCTGTCGTCCTCGTCATCGTCTTCTCCTGGTGGGGAGGCGGGCTCTTCCCTGAAGGTGCTCAGCTGCAGCGGGAGCATTTGCAGGTGCTGCGGGGGCGCTGGAGGCGGGTACAGCGAGCGCACCCCGTTCCCCCGGCCCCCAGGAACAGCGAGCACCGCGTTGAAATCCGGGATCCCGGTGCTGAAATTGTTGACCACTCCCTGTAGCTGGTCCATCAGGGATTTCTGTGGTTGTGGTGGCTGCTGGAGGAGAGGTGGCAAGCCCTTGGGGATAGCCGGATCTGCCAGGAACAGGGGGGTCTCCTCTGTTGTCAGGTGGGGCGGCAGAGGCGGGGTGCTCACCGCAGTTGGCACGCGTCGGTGCACCACCATAGAAGGACTGTTGGGAGGGCTGAAGCCAACTGGCTGGGCATCCTCCTCCTCTACGTTGTAAAGGGTCTTGGTGCTGGTATCTGAAAAGGTGAGGCTCTTGCCGGAGCCCTGGTAACTTTTAGTGAGGGGCTTGATGACGGCTGTTTGGTTGCAGGCCGTCTCATTGGTCTTCACGTGCACAGAGAGGCGGTGCCACATGTGCTGTCCCTTGGGCACCTGTCTTCCACCTGGTTCAGACCATGACACAGACTTGCCATTAGAACTATGAATAAAATAGAGATGGATTTATTTGCAGATATATCATGCACACAGGAGAAAACACATATAAATTATATGCAATCCCAGCTCATTGCAATTTGATTCCCCCCACTCCCCCATTCCCTGACCGACTGTAAGCCTGGCCTCCATACCCTTAACCTCCCCTTATTATAGGTCGAAGACCAAAAGTTGCAGTGACCACAGCTTGCCTCTGTAGCTGCAGTCAGTGATTCCATCAACCCCAAGACAAGGCAGAACACTTTGACCCCGAGAAAGTCAGAGGGGAGAGAAACACCAGCCTGCTGCAGAAGCGGCTATTTTCATTTCCGTCTGAGATTTCACAAAGTTATTACACTCTCACGTACACACACATACACTTAAGGTAACCACAACATTGCCACTCCGTGCAAACCCTTGAAAGATTCCAAAATTGATGGAGGAAACAAATAAGAAATAAAACTACAGATATGCATGACAGCAGAACATAATGACCATAGCTCTTGCCTCCCTTCCTTCTGAAGCCCCTGGAACAAATTAAAACCCACAGATTAAGCTACTGTCATTGTCCCATGAGGTTATAAAATACATCCCCTCAGTCGCCCTTTCTGATAGGCGGGTATCTCCTGGTAC
>RCUC01161090.1:0-130051 GCA_003697995.1 Taxidea taxus jeffersonii | reverse complement strand
AGAGGGGTTGGGAGAGGGTGGTGGGGTTACATTATATGTTTAAATAAAGCTTAAATAAAAAAAATTTATATTGATAATTAGTGATTCTAATTTCTCAAGAAAAAATATGACCAAATCAGTTTCACCTTTGAATATTTGTTTTCCTAATCTAATAAACCTGCTGAGATTATGTTTGTAAAAAAAAAAAAAATTCCTAGAAGTGAAATCCTAGGATCAAATAGTATGAAATTTTTAAGACCATCAATACACATTGCCAAATCCAGAAAATCTACAACTGTTGTACTCCCATCAGGTGGGAGGTCAACTTCAGCAACAAAATTTATAAATGATTATCAACTGATAAATGAAAATGGGATTTCTTATTTTAAATTGAGTGTATTTAAATATTATTAAAGTGAACCATTTTTATATGTACATTGGTCATAGGGTTTCATTGTCTTTGAAATATCTACTCATGTAATTTACCTACTTTTCTATGAGGACATTAGCATTTTCTTTTGTTTTGTACAAGCTTTCATATATAAATGATTTATCTATACTATTTGCTTCAGGGTACCACTTTTAGGTAATCACTTTAGGTAATATTATGTGGCATAAAACTCAAAATATGGTGACTCATTTACAATGGAAATAAAATTCTCTGAATAAGCCAAATAGGATGGATTTGGTTTTCAACCACTCTTTTTCAAACTTTCTTCCCTTGTTCAATATCCTATTGACATTTTGAAAAGAAAAAAAAACATAAAGAAAACATTAAAAATTATAAACATGCTCTAGGAAGCCAAGAAATATTCATTTGAATAAAATATATTGTTTAAGAAAAGTGTAGGTGGAGTTCTCTCTCTGTTCCCGAAGGGCCACTTTGCTGCTAGTGGAAGCATCCATTGCCCCCTGCAAAGCACACTGATCTCAGTACTATCTTTCCCTTAACCTTGCATTTTGCCTTCCAGTAACATTCAAAAACTATTACATGAATTCAAAATACTTCACTCTGCTTAAAAATAAAGGTCACGGAAATTGCATTCAAATCGATACAATTTCCTACACCCTCTAACCTCATTTGCCAATCTGTTTCAAGTGAGAGCTTCACAGGGTTGGTAGGGAGGGCTGGTGCTAAGTCAGTGAAAGTAAGATTCACTGGAACTCAACAACCAAAGAACAAATAATCCAATCAAGAAATGGGCAAAAGACATGAACAGACATTTCTGCAAAGAAGACATCCAAATGGCCAACAGACACATGAAGAAGTGCTCCACATCACTCGGCATCAGGGAAATACAAATCAAAACCACAGCGAGATACCAACTCATATCAGTCAGAATGGCTAAAACTAACAGGTCAGGAAACGACAGATGTTGGCGAGGATTCAGAAGAGGAGGAACCCTCCTACACTGTTGGTAGGAATGCAAGCTGGTGCGGCCACTCTGGAAAACAGTATGGAGTTTCCTCAAAAAACTGAAAATAGAGGGGCACCTGGGTGGCTCAGTGGGTTAAAGCCTCTGCTTTCGGCTCAGGTCATGATCCCAGGGTGCTGGGATTGAGCCCCGCATCGGGCTCTCTGCTCAGCAGGGAGCCTGCTTTCCCCCCTCTCTCTCTGTCTGCCTCTCTGCCTACTTGTGATCTCTGTCTCTCAAATAAATAAATACAATCTTTAAAAAAACAAACAAACTGAAAATAGAGCTACCCTATGACCTAGCAATTGCACTACTGGGTATTTGCCTAAAGATACAAATGTAGTGATCCGAAGGGGCACATGCACCCAAATGTTTATAGCAGCAATGTCCACAATAGCCAAACTATGCGAAAGAGCCTAGATGTCCATCAACAGATGAATGGATAAAGATGTGAGATATACAATGGAATACTATGCAGCCATCAAAAGAAACAAAATTGTGCATTTGCAATGACATGGATGGAACTAGAGGGTATTATGCTAAGTGAAATAAGTCAGAAAAAGGACAATTAGCATATGATCTCTCTGATGTGAGGCATCTGAGAGGGAGAGCAGGGGATCATGGAGGGTAGGGAGGGGAAAAATAAAAAAATACAGGATCGGGAGGGAGAAAAACCATAAGAAACTGTTAATCTCACAAAACAAACTGAGGGTTGCTAGGGAGTAGTGCGATAGGGATAGGATGGCTGGGTTATGGACATTGGGGAGGATATGTGCTATGGTGAATGCTGTGAATGTGTAAGCCTGATGATTCACAAACCTGTACCCCTTGAGCAAATAATACATTATATGTTAATGAAAGAAAGAAAAAGAAAGAAAGAAAGAAAGAAAGAAAGAAAGAAAGAAAGAAAGAAAGAAAGAAAGACTCACTGGGTTTCCATCCTCTTAGCATCTACCTTCTTAGTCAATGTATAGACTCATGGGAAATATTTGGAAGGTAACATTTAAAAAAAAAAAAAAAAGGTTAGTCCCATAGGACAGTTAATCAAATGAATGACATGGCCTACTGAGCCAGTCTGAACGACTGGAAGATCATGTAAGCATACTGAGAAAAACAACTTTCTTTTTTTTTTTTTTTTTACACTTGAAAGTGACAATTTAATGAAGTACAACTGAGTACAAAAATGACTTCTGGTCAATATAGCTTCTTAATCACAAATAAAACCAAGTACATGGAGTTGGGGGGCAAGTGGGCAGGAGTACATAGACAAAGATAGCAAGGTTTTAGTTCTCCTAAATACAAAAATCTTGGTTTGTCAAATAGGACCAGTCAAGAGTTTAGCAATATATTTAATATATGGCAGACAATGGTGAAGTCAAAATCACTTCAAATACATCTATGTCTCACCCATCTTTTTAAGGATAATTTATGTATGTAATCAATTGTACACTATACTAAAAGCAAAATGAAAATTACTGTGTTAATGAGAAACCTTCTTTTAATTCTCATAATTAAGATTCTTTAAGTTGAATATAAACTGATATTCTGCAGTTAATGTAAAATGTCCTGTTTTTTCGGCTTCTGGTGGAGAATATAAGAGTTCATAAGCAATGGTGCTTTTCTTCTAATTAATATTGATGGGTAATTGGTTATGAGTTATAAGATGGAGCCACAATACTATGCAAAGAGTGATACAGAAAGCTAATAGCTTTCTAATATCAGGTCTTTCAGACACCCTTATAGTCTGATATAATATGGGGAAATCACAGAATAATAGTATTTAGCAGCTGGTTGTGACCTCAGCAATCATCTGTTGCAATTACTTCAAGGAACAAATGAGAAAAAACTATGACCCAAATATGTTAAGTGACTAGGTCATGGTCCTGAAGCTAATTACCACCAAAGACTGAAATTGCACTTGGTTCTAATAATACATCAAGTTTTCTCTCCATTGCACCTGCTAGCAATCCTCTAGAGATCAGAATATGTCAGAATTTATCTATACTTTTAAAATCTATTTTGATGGAATAAGAAAGACATTTTAATGTTAAGAATAGAACAAAGTTATGAATACATGGTATAATTTCAACAAAAGAAGAAATATATAAATTACTAGCATCATCTATAGATGGGGAATTTGAGTATTTTTACTATCTTCTTTATAATTTTCTGTATCTTCTGTCATTTATAACATAATAACAATTATATACATATAATTATATATACATATGTGTATATATATAAATATGTATATATACATACACACGTATATACATATACACAGATATATACACATATATACATATATGTATGTATATAAATATACACATATATGCATACACACATATACATACATATACATATACACATATATATGTATATACACATATATATGTATATATACATATATATGTTTATATATAAACATATAAACAATGTGTAACTTATTATACACACAAACAATGTCTAGTTATTATGTATCAGAAGAGAGGAGTATACTATTATATATCATAGAAAGGATACCATATAATATACAATTGGTATATGATAAAATATGTTATAAGATATATATATAAAATTTATTATAATATACTTTTATACTCTTATAGGAAATTGGTATCAGTGTTTCTCAAAACATTATTTGTCTAACACAAGTCTGTTAGGATGACCTTCACCATAAGAGTTTGGTGGGGAAGAAATCAGTTTTGGAAATACTACAGATGGAAACACTCTGCCTCCAATGAATGACTCAGTTCACACTAACATCTGAATAGTTCTGGGACCTGCTACAGCAAAGAAAGCAACTTACGTTTATTTAAGCCAGCACTTCCCTAAGTTATCTGAACATAGCACTGTTAGGAGGCACATGGTACACTTACACTAAATACAGTTTTAAAGAACACATTTGGGGAAACCTCAGATCTCTGCAATTCCAGATCAACCACTCACAGGAAGGTCAATCATTTAAGGCTCTTAACTGAGCATTGCTTACACATATTTTTATGGTACATTTATAAAATGAACTGTAGGTTTGAAATGTATAAATAATTGAGCCTATATCCAAAAGGTTCCTTTTTTAAACTGTGAGTCTAGTGAAATAGGCAATGAGAAGGGGATTTCTGTGAGTTATTACTTAAGTTTTCACATTTTTTGCTCATTGATTTTAATGTTCGAGGTGATTAATTTTAATTTTGCTTCCACCCCAGGGCTTTCTTATGGACGATCAATAGTATCACAGTCAAGAACATTAGTTGAACTAAGGCCAGAGTCATGTCACTTTCTTTATCTTGGTCTGGATTCTAAGGTAAAATGGGATTAGTTCCATGACTTTATTTTCATATCTGGGGCATTAAACCAGCATAATGATTTCAGAAATCAAATAACTTAAGACATACTTGAATATGTATATACTTTCCATTTCTCTTCCTTCCAAAACCCTCAACCCATATTTAGAATACTTCCACTTAAATATTTCCATTTCCTCAATGGCCTATGCTTCTCAGCATCTTTGTGCCTCAGCTTTTCCATCTTTTTGTCCATAAAATGGGAAGGAGAATGGCATCTGCCATCAGATTTATGTAAAATTAAGTTACCACATGATGTGTGCTTAGAACAGTGCCCGACACACAATACCTTCTCAGTGTTAGGTATTAATCTGAAATGGGATATAGTTTTTTCTCTCCCACTTTTCCTATTACTGGAAATACTTTCTTCTCTCAGACAACAAGAAAATTACAGGGTCATCTTCGCTTTCTCTTTTACTTTTATCTTCTCAACTCTACAAACTATACACACATATACAAAATTTACTTTTATCATACACACACACACACACACACATACCACAAAACACACAGATTATGCAATCCATTTAAAAGTCTTTTCTTTCCTCCTCTAAAACCACTGTTAAATCTATTCCTTTTCTTCTGTCTTATATTCTCACTACTACATCAGGGCTCATTCTCTTGTATCTGAACTAGTATAATAGCAGAGCACTCAATCTCTGTCCTTGAAAATTATTTCTTCCCAAATCTATCCTATTAACAATACATCTAAAATTTCATTTTAATTAAGTCAGTTCTCAGCTCATAAGCTATCACTAACTTCCTATTTCTTTTTTTTTTTTTAAGATTTTATTTACTTATTTGACAGACAGAGATCACAAGTAGGCAGAGAGGCAGGCAGAGAGAGGGGGGGAAGCAGGCTCCTTGCTGAGCAGAGAGCCCGATGCGGGACTCGATCCCAGGACCCTGAGACCATGACCCGAGCTGAAGGCAAAGGATTAACCCATTGAGCCACCCAGGTGCCCATAACTTCCTATTTCTTATAGGATTAAAATCTAAACTCTAAAGACAATTCCAGGCAGTCTATACATGGGCCACACAACCTACTCCACACCCCTCAAATGCAGTCTCCACCCTAATTTTCATTCGTGCTGGGCCACTGGTGTGAAATAATCAGATCCCTCTTCTCTATCTTCCTAAATGGGACTAACTGAACTTGAAGACTCAGCCCAAATCATTTTTCTTCTACTCTTCTACTTTTCTTGCACTACTTTTCTTCTACTCCCTGGATACTCTCATCCTGACAAAAACTTTTTACTATCTTCTGAATCTCTGGCAATTGCAATTCCTTAAAATGACTTCTTTAACATATGTTACATGTTTTGGGTGAAAGGTCCATTCTATTTTGAATGTTTATAATGAATCTCAATGTCTTGGCAGAAGTGTATGGGGAGGAGAGATGTATGCCCAGAGTAATTGTCTGTTCCGGTAAGAACAAAGTACTGCCCCTTCCACAGTGGAAGGGGTTCAGTATAATCAATCTGCCACCAGTTAGCTGGTGGATCCACTCAGGGAATGACATCATACCGTGGGCTTGGAGTTGGGTTGGTATCTGTTGTTGGAAAATAGGGTGCTCAGCAAGCGCTGTAGCCACTCATCTGAGCAAGCAGAAGCCTATGTTGCTTAGCCCATGGGTAACCTCTCTGCTAGCCACTATGGCCACTTTGTTTATGAACCCATTAAATAATATCAGGAACCAGGAAGGAGAGGGGTATTCATTGAACAAGTCATCCCACTCACTTGCTTCATTACATTATCCCTCACTGAGGTCACCCACTAGTGAGCATTCACATAGGGTACAAATATTTCAAATATCTTTTTTTTTTTTTTTTTTTTTCCCAAAGGGGTTTTCTCCCATACTTTTCCCTTTCATGGAAGGGCTTACATGACTGTAGGGGTTAGGTAGGCAAGTCCAAAATCCAGAGAGCAGGCCATAAGGAAGCTGAGGTTGAAACAGTCAGGTAGGAAATGAAACTGTTATTCATAATTTGGTCTCAACTTTACTTCTAAGGTTGACCAACTAATTGAATCTGGCCCACTTAGTTTGTCTAGGATAGTCTCCCTTACTGAACTTCAACTGATTACGGACTCTAATCACTTCAGCAAAACACTTTCATAGCCAACACCTAGATTGGTATTTATATTTGACTGAATAATAGGGGACTGTAGCCCAGCCAAGTTAATGCATCGAAAGACCATCACAGTGAAGTTGACATATACTGAGGTAGGAAAAACTGAAGAAAAACTGAGGCAGAGGGAAAAACTGAAGAAAAAGTGTTCAGAGATTAGTTTCTAGACATGTTAAGTTTGACATGCTTATTGGAAACCTAAGTGAAGGGCGCCTGGGTGGCTCAGTTGGTTAAGTAACTGCCTTTGGCTCAGGTCATGATCCTGGAGTCCCGAGACTGAGTCCACATCTGGCTCCCTGCTCAGCAGGGAGTCTGCTTCTTCCTCTGACCTCTCCCCTCTCATGCTCTCTCTCCCTCTCTCAAATAAATAAAATCTTAAAAAAAAAAAAATAGAAACCTAAGTGAAAATATCAAGAAGGTAGTTAGATATACAGGTCTTGACCTGAATAATACATTTGAGAACTGTAAGCTGAAAAATACATTTGAGAACTGTAAGCTATTTAAAACCACGAGACTGGGGGCACCTGGGTGGCTCAGTGGGTTAAAGCCTCTGCCTTCGGCTCAGGTCACGATCCCAGGGTCCTGGGATCGAGTCCCACATCAGGCTCTCTGCTTAGCAAGGAGCCTGCTTCCCCCTTGTGATATCTCTCTCTCTCTCTCTGTCAAATAGATAAATAAAAAATCTTAAAAAAATAAATAAAACCACAAGACTGGATGAGATCACTGAGGGGGTGAGCCCTCGGGCACATCAGTACTAAATGTGAGGCATGAATGATAAACCAGCAAAGAATACTAAGAAGGAAAAACCATTTGAAGCAAATGCAGGAAAATGCAGCATCTTGGAATCCAAGTGAAGAAAGTGTTTCAAGAAGGAAGGAAGGTCTCACTGTATCAAAAACAGCATATTGTCCAGGTAAAATGAAGAATAAAATTTGAACACTGTATTAAAAAATGCAAGGGCTGGGGCGCCTGGGTGGCTCAGTGGGTTAAAGACTCTGCCTTCAGCTCAGGTCATGGTCCCAGGGTACTGGGATCAAGCCCCACATCGGGCTCTTTGCGCTGCATGGGGCCTGCTTCCTCCTCTCTCTCTCTGCCTGCCTCTCTGCCTGCTTGTGGTCTCTGTCTGTCAAATAAATAAATAAAATCTTTAAAAAAAAATGCAAGTGCTATTTGGTGATCTTAGAAGAGCTAATGATAAAGGATGTCGTATGATTAGTCTTGCTGGATTGATGATAAGTGGTCTCTTCAAGACTATAAATTAAGGCATTGGCAGTAGGTTGGGAAGGGAGGGGGTTTGAGATCTAGGACTTCTTCACTTCTGCTAATGGTCAAGTAGAGAATGGCATAATCTTATCAGAAACACATAGTGGTTGGGGATGCCTTTTGGACTCCAATGGAAGCAAAAAGGCCAGGAAAACCCAAGGTGATTTATATGTCATCTCCTTTGAAGTGCATTTTTAACAGGGAAACACTATCCACCTGAAATTATTTGTTTTATTAATTATTCAATGGAACTATTAGTTTTAATAATCCCATTATCTATCTTAAAACAATTTGCAGAAATTCTTGGGTACTACTACATCAGACATCAGTTACCACATATGTTGTAGAATGCCTCTGAAATATTTTTCTTTTTATAAAAACAACAACAACAACAACTCTACAAGAAAAAAATCTGTATTTATTCATAAATGAAAACATTTTGGTGAACTGTGTTATCGCTTAGCTTAATACAATGTCTCAAGATAACAAACTCACCCAGCGCCTAGAGCACAGAACTAAATAGGAGTACAAGACAGAGGCAAATGTGTGTATATGTGTGTGTGTCACTTGCACATTAGTGCACGTGCATGTTACCTGTGTTTTTGTTTTCCTTTCTTTAGAATCAGGTGTCAATTTAAGCACAGATGATTTAAACTACAAAAGGCCATGAAATAATTTGGAGAAAAGTTAAGATGTCCTGAATTTTCTCTAAACCATTAGTCCTTAATGCCTTATAAGATTTATTTTTAAATAAACTTCTTACAAAATGAAACTCCCTATTAAACACAATTAAGAAAAGCAATTAGATGGTCCCAGAAAACTTTGATCAAGTTGCAGGGTGATTTATACGCTACTTTGACCAGTATGTGGTTATCCGCTGAGCCCCCTGAGCAGTAACTATCCTTGTTTCCTAATGGAGTCCTGGCTCTGCTTCCTCCCTGCCTGAAATCATATAGAAGGGGGTGTCTAGGTGGCTCAGTTTTAAGCATCTGCCTTCAGCTCAGGTCATGACCTCAGGGTTCTGGGATCAAGCCCCACATCAAGCTCCCTGCTCAGTGGAAAGCCTGTTTCTCCTGCTCCCCCTAACCACCACCCCTTCAATCCCCACTCATTTGCCGAAGAACATCCCTCCAGCAATTCTCCGGCTCACTCCTGATCATCAAATTTTCCAATGTACTGGATTGTTCCCAACCACATCCAAACAAGCTGTGATTTCCCCTGTCTTAAGGTTTTCTGTTCCTCACAAGATATGGCACATTGTCACAGCAACACTTCAGGAAGTGTTAAAGGAAATGCTGCCTTGACACTTGAAAGGAGATGCCTCTACTTGCTTTTCCAATTATTATTCTCCCATCCACTCTTAAACCCATTCTACTGTAGCTTCCGCCCTACCACTACACTGAAACTGTTCTGTCAAGATGCCCACTGGTTTCCACTTGGATTGGCAGCATTTGACACGGTCACTCCCTCTTCTTTGATGTACATTCTTCAGTTGCTTCTAGAACATGGGTCTACACTCTTCTGGATTTCTCCTCTTCTTTTGTTCTCAGTCTCTTTTTCTTGTTCTTACCCTTCTCCTTACATTCTTGATGTCAGAGTGCCCCAGGGTTTGGTCTTCAGTCTTCTTCCCTGCTCTATTTATATTCCCTTTCTTAGTGACCCTGCCTTGAATCCTTGGCATCATTCTTGGTGCCTCAGTTTATCTTAGAGTCAGAAATCTCTTGGCTTTACTTTGAAAAATATATACAGAACCTAATCACCCCTAAGTCCTCCATTTGCTTCTTCTACTGTTTTAATCATCATTATCTCTTACCCAGATCATTGTCACTGCCTCCTAACTTGTATTTTACTTAACACCTTTGTCCCTAGAGTCTATGGTCAACATAGTCGTCCAAAGACTCTCATTAAAATAGTGCTCCAGGGATGCTTGGGTGGCTCAGAGGGTTAAGCCTCTGCCTGTGGCTCAGGTCATGATCTCAGGGTCCTGGGATCGAGTCCCGCATCAGGTTCTCTGCTCAGCGGGGAGCCTGCTTCCCCACCCCCTCTCTCTGCCTACCTCTCTGCCTACTTGTGATCTCTCTCATGTCAAATAAATAAATAAAATCTTAAAATAAAATAAAACAGTGCTCCAAAAAGGTCTTTTCCTTGATTAAAATCTTTCAATGGCTCATGATTTCACTCAGAGTAGAAGTCCGTACAAAGTCCTAAAAGTCTTACTTACCCCTAGTACTTTTTGCCTTCATTCATTTCACTCCAGCCTGGCTTTTCTCAGTCATATAAAGAATGCTCTTACCCAAGCATTTACACTTCCTGTCCCCTATGCTTGACCCATTTTACTCCAGATACTGTATTGTTAACTCTTCACCACCTTCCTGACCCCCTCTTCCCTTCCAGTAGATCACTCCCTTCTCTGGACAATCTGTACCTGCACTATACTGTCTTCTCTTTCAGACTGTTAGTCCCTCCAAGGTGGGATCTGTATCCCACTCCTCTCTGTACCTCAGCATAGGGCCTGGCCAGCACCCATACATGTGCAATTAGCATTTATCACATCAAACTTCTTAAGGAGGATAGTTTTAAAGAAACTTTATAGGTACTGATGGAAAGATGGCAAAAGTTCGTAAGATTAGAAGAAAGGATAAAAATACCATATCCCCTATTTTGAAAAGCTCGGCATTTTGTTATCTGTTCTTCCAATTATTTTTCCATGCAAATTTTAGGTGTTTGTTTGAAAGACTTTTTATTTAGTTAAGTGCATACTTACAATATACTTCTGAACCCAGGCCCTTAGCCTTATTATAATGAGCATGAATGTGGAAGTTTAATATTCTTTTAAAACATACTTCTCTACTGTGGTTGAATGTTTGGATAATTTCCATTCTTTTTAAACAGAATTTTTTAAAATTTTTTTATAAACATATAATACATTATTAGCCCCAGGGGTACAGGTCTGTGAATCGCCAGGTTTACACACTTCACAGCACTCACCATAGCACATACCCTCTCCAGTGTCCATAACCCCATCACCCTCTCCCTACCCCTCTCTCCCCGGCCCCCCTCAATTTGTTTTGTGACATTAAAAGTCTCTTTTGGTTTGTCTCCCTTCCGATCCCATCTTGTTTCATTTATTCTTTTCCTACCCCCCAACCACCCCCACCCCCTCCATTGCATCTCCACTCCCTCATATCAGGGAGATCATATGATAGTTGTCTTTCTCTGATTGACTTACTTCACTAAGCATAATACCCTCTAGTTCTATCCACGTCGTCGCAAATGACAAGATTTCATTTCTTTTGATGGCTGCATAGTATTCCATCATGTATATATATATATCACATCTTCTTTATCCATTCATCTGTTGATGGACATCTACGTTCTTTCCATAGTTTGGCTATTGTGGACATTGCTACTATAAACATTCGGGTGCATGTGCCCCTTCAGATCACTACATTTGTATCTTTAGGGTAAATACCCAGTAATGCAATTGCTGGGTTGTAAGGTAGCTCTATTTTCAACTTTTTGAGGAACCTCTATGCTTTAAACAGAATTTTTAAAGGGCTCCACTCAAGCCATTCCATAGAGATAGGCAAACCTCCTGACCATGCTAAACTAGGGAGTTGCCAAATTTTCCACTTAATTTAATAGGTGGCACTATCCCCATCTCACAACATGAAAGTATGGATTTAATTTGACACCAAATTAACCTCAGTAGAAGGTTTCCCCTTCTCCCAAACAAATGGAAGTTTTAGTTTACGACTATAGAGACTGTTTTCAATAAAAATTTCCACATTTCTTTTAGTAAATTTTCATCTGTCATCCAGAAATATCTTGGATGTTTGCAAAAACACAGGATGCTTTACATGTTAAGAAAATGTGCTTCCAAGAACCTTTTTTCCCCTTCTACCAGGTCTTTCTCTGCGAGCAGGAGTAAATGACTTGTGACCTTTCCTTTTTGACACTAGGGTCATATTCATAACTGATTCAGACTCTTGGAGTAGCTGTTAACTGAAGTTCCTGCAGAAATACTGCTGACACACCTCAGTGCCTGAGGCTGGTGCATCTACAGGCCTGGGAAAGGAGGAGTGAGCTGGGAAGTTCAATTTGACGTGCAAATTTGATCTTGTATTGTGGTACATTTGCTTAATTTGCCACTCTACAGAAATATGGAGTAAAAACATTTCCTGAACACTGCCAAAAATGATTGATCAAATTAACTAATAATCATTAAAATGTGAGTTACTAAATTGAAAATATACAGATTAGTTTTGCTACTAAACTGTCAGGTTGTATCCATGAGTGAAAGATGGAAAAAGCTGTTCTTTCCTATAAATGAGACGTGAGTAATCTTTTATCCTCACTTTCAGGGTAACTGGTAAGAGCTGATAATTTAAGTTATGCCTGGAGTTGCAAGAAAGGCAATTCAAATTTAAAACTTTTGACACAATATACAAAACAACTACAAACCTGAAGCAATGAGAGTCTTACTCTATTTCCAAGTGACTTATCTTTATTTTCCTTTTTATCTGACTATATAACAATAGTTATCACTTATTTAATACTTTCTATGTACCTAGCACAATGATAAGCACTTTAAACTTAGATAATCCATACAACTCAATAGCAAAATAAAATTAAAAACTCCCCAATTAAAAATGCACAAAGGATCTGAATAGACATTTTTCCAAAAATGATACACAAAGAACCACCAAGTATGTGAGAAAGTATACACCAAGGAAGTGCTCACTGACCATTAGGGAACTGCAAATCAAAATCACAGTGAGATCTCTCCTTAAGCCTGATGGGATAATAGGATGATTTTCATCAAAAAGACACGAAATAACAATGTTGGTGGGATGTGGAGAAACGGGAGCCTTGTATACTCTTGGTGGGAATGTAAATTGGTGCAACTGCTATGGAAAACAGTATGAAGCTTCTGCAAAATATTAAAAATAGAATTACCATGTGATCTAGCAGTTCTTCTTCTGGATATTTATCTGATGGAAATAAAAACAGTAACTTGAAAAGATATATGCATCCCCAATTTCATTGCAGTGTTATTTATAATAACCAAAATACAGAAACAACCTAAGTGTCAATCAGTGGATGAAAGGATAAAGACAATATAACATATATATATACAATGGAACATTGCTTAGCCATAAAAAAAGGAACTCTTGCCATTTACAACAACACAGATGGAACTTGAGGGCATTATGCTAAGTGAAATAAGTCAGAAAGAGAAGGGCAAATACTGTCTGATATTACTTATATGTGGAATCTAGCAACCAAACAAACAAATAAAGCCAAACAAACTCACAGATACAGAGAATGCATTGATGGTTGCCAGAAGTGGGAGGTGGGGGACTGGGCAAGATGGATGAAGGAGCTCAAAATGTAAATACTTACAATTATAACTGACTATAAATATTATTATATATATTTTAGTTAAGGTGATGACACCTAATAATACTGTATTGTATATTTGCAATGAGAGTATATCTTAAAAGTTCTCATCATAGGGATAAAAATTTAACTGTGGTGATGGATGTCAAACAGATATATCATGGTGATCATTTTGACATATATACAAATACTGAATCATTATGTTGTATACCTAAAATAAATATAATGTTATATGTCAATTATTTTCAATAAAAAATTAGACAATTTAATTTTCCTAATAAACCTGTGAGGTAGGTAGCATTTTACCCATTTTATAGATCAAAAAATTAAGACCAAGAATTTAACCTACTCCAAATCATGTCCATAAAAATGCTAGAACTATTATTCAAATGTGGGCCGTGTAACTACCCATAGTGCTCTTACCTTTGCTTCTATCTCCATGTCACTCTGTCTCTTATCCATTCATTTGTACTTTTTAAAAAATATATGTCTTAATAACACCGCATAACTATTCCTTCCCTTGTATAGTTATTTCTCTCTTCCTTGTTCCTTAAACTGACCATAACAGAGAACAAAAATATATTGTAACTGTACTTTTTATTTGTTACTGAGTTTTATGTTTCATATTCCAAGTTTTAAGTGTGTAATTGAAATGTTTCAGCATACTTTTAGAACTGGATACAACGTAGCTTTCCCCAACACGCAGGCAAGACTAGCAAGCTAGAAAGGACAAGGGGGAAGAACTCTGTCCTTACCCTAAATGGGATAATGCTTTACTAGCAGGGCTCCCATGAAGACTAGGTCTTTGCTGGGATTATTTTCAAATGATTAATTTTCCCCTTTCTTTGCCAGGGCTGTGAAGGGCAGATCCCAATAGCGTCCCTTCAGGTGAGGTTCATGAAAGTGTACCCTTTACCAACACATGGGCCTGCCTCGTCCACACTCAGCAGTTTATCAAAACTATCATTTATGTGTTTCCATCAGTTTATGGCTCCAGTAACTTCTGTTCTAGGAAATAAGATCACAGTTATGATCTGGATTCATCTGTTTCTTTAGATTTTTCGGGGTTATGGTTGTATGCTCTGCAATCTCAGTTCTCTACAGAGTCTGCAAAAGTTATTCATTTTCAGTTTGTCCAGCTTTTTCTTGTAGAAAGGATGAGAACAATGACTTCTAATTTCTTTTATGTTGGAACAAAAACCAAAGTCTTTCACTTAAATTTCAAAAAAAGTATTGTAGGATGCCTGGGTGACTCAGTCGTTAAACTTCTGCCTTCAGCTCAGGCCATGATCCCAGGGTCCTGGGATCAACTCCCACATCAGGCTCCCAGCTCAGCCGGGAGCCTGCTTCTCCCTCTCCCTCTGCCTGCTGCTCTGCCTACTTGTGCTCTCTATCTCTCTGTCAAATGAAAAAACAAAATGTAAAAAAAAAAAAAAAAAAAAAAAAAATTATTTTAAATTTTATTCAACTGAACTTTTTGTAACTGAAATAGTGATTAATAGAAGAAAAATTTATTTTCCATTCTTTCTCTTTTTAGTATTGTTTACAGTGTTAATAACACTCAGAAATCTAGCATACATCAATGAAGCCTCAAAGAAATATAGCATCTAAATCGTCTGGAAATCACAGAGCCATTAAACAATTTCCATATTTTCTTTTTTTTCCCCATATTTTCTATAAAGAAAACATACGCAAAGCTCTCATTGCAATAAATCTCTCATATTCTTGTGATCTTACATGCTTCTGATGATAGAGGCATTTAGATTTATTTCATTGGAAACGATAGCACTAGTTTCTCTTAGTTATCCCCACAGTGACATATCTAAAACATGCTCTTCTATCAACAATCCATTTTAGGTATATTTATTCTTTTCATTGCTGATTAAAAAAAAAAAAACCATCTGATTAGTATAATAAAATGGTGGTATCTGCTAATTTCCTAATTTTCCTTATAGATAATTCCTGTTCAAAACAGAAGTTAGTAGGGAATCTCTAGTCTGAACTAAATTCTGATCAACCATCAAGAGTTAAGTGGGAAGCAGAAGTTCTGGGAATTCTGCATGAAAGTTGTTATAAGGTTACCATGTTTTAAAGTCAGGATGGAGAAGGCTCTAAAAAAATAGATATTTATATGGAGCAAGGAAAAAAGAAATTTTTTAAAGGTTTAGTGAGGAGTAGGCCAGATTACATGAAATGATACCCAGAATGTGGTTTGATGGCTAAACAGAACTGAGATGCTCTAGAAGGCAAATGACCAACTTGGAAGATGGCCACCAAGATTATGAAGGGTGCCAATGTCATTTTATGAAACAAATTCAAGGACAGAGATTGGTTTGTCTAGAGAAGAGAAACTCAGGCAACAAAAGAGGTATCTTCAAGTATTAAAAAGATGGGGATGTAAGAGAGAGCGGTGAGTATGATTCCAAGTGGCAGCAATAGGACCATAGTTAGAAGTTATACAAAAGGTGAAGAACACCTTAATAACCCCAAAAATTAAAGGCAGAATTGGATATATCTGGATTTAGTGACTACTTCATCATAAGAGACAGGAAAGTCACTTTAAATCCTTCCTGAATAAGAAAGGCAAATTACTAAAAATTAATTATAATTTTGTCTTGGTGTCCCTAATGGCTAGTACATTGCCCACAACATGGTGGGTGCTAAAATCACATTTGTTGAACCAATTCAGTTAATAGACAAATAACCACTTAGGTAAGGGAAGCAAAGTCGCAGAGGGGATTCAACCTTTGGAAGGATAGTTGGATTGAGGAACTCCAAATCCCTCTAATTAAAAGATTCCCTGATTGTATCTACTTATGCAAATATTCTTTAGTAAGAAAATAACAGTGGCCATTCTGCATTTTTATAGAACAGTTTTAGACTTAACCAAACTCTTTTATGAACAAATCCTATTTAACCTACATACTAGCTCTCTAAGGCATAGAATGTGAGGGAGTGGAGATGGGACCATGTGGGTGTTTCATCAGTGTCACATCTGATAAACAGCAGATGTAGTACGTGGACTAAGGTTTGGGCCGAAGGATATCCAACTGCTTCTTTGTCAGGTAAAATAATTCCAGTTTCATCAGCCCTTCATCAAGGCTCCTAGTTTTAAATCTGTTCCACAGCTACCTTAAAGAGCATAATTAGTCAATTACGGAGAGTAGAGATGATATTTTTGGGAATTTTCCTACACTGTTATTGATTCTGCAGACTATAATGCTTGTCATGGGGTCACATACTTTCCATGGACATGGCATTCTGAATAATTAAAACAGTTACTTGGACTATTCAACGAGGAACCCTTAAATTTGTTGTAGTTGTCATAGTGGGAGAGGATCAGCAGGAATGAAAATTCTGAATAGATTTTTAACAATTTTAAGTATCTAAATTATAGCATATATTATATAGATTTACATCTATCTCTGCAGATAGATATATCTATGCCATCTCTATATAAATGAATATGTAATATGTAAATATGTCTATATGGAGAGAGAAATACAGAGAATCTCAGATGTCTGAAGGTAGAGAGACAAAGTGTCAGAGTTAAATCCAACATAGGCTACATTAATCTGTCATTTTGCTGACATGGGAAGCACTGACAGTGTTCAGACTTGGTTATTTTCAAGGGATTATATTGATAATCTACCATCTATCTGTATATGTATCCCTCACATAAATAATTTGCCCAAGGGTCTGGCATGGGTCCTTGAAGCCCTGGAGCCACGAAAAACAAGGGTGCTTCCATTTCTCACCATACTTCTCACTGCAATTGACTCAGAGACACATTGGAGATATTACAGAACATGATTATCTGACTATAAACTTGCTTCCATATAAACTTCATGGTAAACATGTGAGAAGAGAAAAATAAAAATAATTCCTTGTATAGAAGAGGGCTTTGCAGTCCAAGACAGTCCCCTGATTGAAATGTCTATGAATCAACAACCTCAAATTCAAATTTACCTTTCCTTCCCATGCTGGAATGGATGTAGTCTTCAGCAAGGAAGAAATTTAAAGTTTGCATTTTATCTGTGTCTGCTGAGTAGGTTAAGGTGACCTAAGTATCAGCCAATGTATGCAATGCCCTTTCCAGCCCTTAGCTTTCATCTCTGTAAACAATTCTGCTATTTGAAGTTTCTATGGATGGTTGAAAGTAGGGACTTAGAAATACAGGCCACAGAGGTTCTAAGTGAGTAAACTCTGATTGCTTCATAAAATGTAGACTCAATAGCAGGAAACAGAAACCTAGCTTTGCAGCAAGATAACACTGATGTTATTTTGGAACTTTGGAACTTACTGCATAATTTAATTTAATACAGTAATGAGAAATGTCAGATTTTTTTTTAAAACCAATTATGCATTGGAAAGAAGAAAACCTCTTAAATATAGAAAGTTGCTTATTAGATACTCCTTTTCTTTAAATCCAAAATATAGACTGACCTAAAGAATATAGAGCTATGGCTTTAGGCCATAATATTCTATTTGATAGATCTGATTAATAAATGCTATTTAGAGGCAGACTCAAAATATCCTACCTTTGAGAAGTGCCCTATCAGATGAACAAAAGGCCTTCAAAGATTTAAACTCACTGGTGAGGATTTTGGACAGACCCACCCAAAGTACTGTTTTAATCCTGTTTTATTTTGTTTTGGCTAGTAAGATAAAAATCCGTTCTGTGCTCTAAGGCACAGATCAAAATCCCAAGGATTAAGATTTAAATGAGTGAGCAATGAAAGCGGAGGCTCTGAGAGAGGTTTAAGATGGTAAAGGAGCTGGACATATTTGCACTGAAATAGATTGAAGATGAGCTTTAAAAAATATTAATACTTGATTTTCCTCCAAAATATTAATGGTTCTGACTTGTACAGCTATAAAAATGTCTGTGAGAATAAAGTGATCACTGGGACAACCAAGAGACACATATTCAAATTTCAGTGTGCCAACATAACATCAGCTTCCACCCTTGGTTTACTTTCACACATTTTACTGCAAGTACGATTAGAAGAATACAGTAAAACTTCTACAAACCGGCATGTACCAGGACATTGGTACTAGATAATTGAATTCCATGGCTAATGTAAAACTCATTGACTAAAATGTTTGTTTTTTTAAATAATGAACACTGCATCTTTTTTATTTAGCTTATTCCCCAACCTTAGTAGAAGATAGTAAAACTGATGATGATGATGATAATCCTAATTATTTTTAGATAGACATCATATCATCTTTATTTTTTATGATCCAGAAATGTAATTTTGGATGTATATAACATAGAATATTGCTTTTTTTGTTTTAGCTAAGGTATTTCCCTAGGTATCCTTTGAAAGTCAAATTTTTTTATTCTAGTTTGTTTTCTTGCTATTTTCTAAAGTAGAACTTAGTGATTTAAAACTTCTGGTTAGTTGACTTCCAATTAGTCAAAGGTCTAGTATATGATCCCCTGGAACTGATAAAGATAAAATAAATCAGTAACATAAACAAAGTAATTAGGAACTTTATCAGAGGATGTTTTATTTCCAATGACCTAAAGCTAACCTTGAGTTGAATCCTTCTGTAGTTATCAGGTATGAATTTAGATTAGGTACCAAATAAATCCTGAAAGTTTTATTGCATTATTACTAGGTTTTAGAAAATGAAGAGAGAATATGGGATAAAAGTCAGATATCTGATATTTTCTATGAAAAAAGTGATATGGATGGGGTGTTATAACACTACATCAAAAACTAATGAAGTACTGTATGGTGACTAACATAACAAAAAATAATAAATAAAAAATGGAAAATAAAAAAAGATATACATAAAAGTCAAACAAATTTCAGAAAAAGGGAGGATTTTATGTTTCTAGTATTATAATCCTAGTACATAAAAACATATAGAACATATAAAACACAATGAAAACTATAAAATATGTAGCATCTAGCAAAAGATATGCTCAGATCTAAAATGTTATTTTATATTGCCAGTGATGTCAGATCCAAAACAGGATAGACAAGAAGGCTGAAGTTAGAGGCTCTGTATAGTTTCCTACCAAAAGCAACATGGCGGCATTAACATGAGTGTATGTTAGGAAAGGGGCAGAGGAGCTGGAAGCGTAGTATTTGAAGTGGACCTCTTTCTATCTGCCTATTTACCTTTGTTTAGGAACAGCCTTCCGGAGGTTTGGGGGGGAAACGATGTCTCTCACCATTTCAACCCACATGGAGCTAACTTTCCACTGGGCCCCTGGGGATGAAGCTGTAACTAGGATGCCCCCTTGGCAGCATCACAGTCTGTGCCAGAAGCAATGAATGAGGCAAGAAGGGTAAGTGTGTACAGCATGAGCTTGTGATTACTAAAGAATATTTAGGTCCTTCTTTTCCACTAGCTTCTGTGGAGTTGGATTTCACATCATGTGGGTAACTATCCATCTAATTTGTCTGGTTTTCCTTAGCATTAGTGCTAGGAAAGCAATTATGAAATCCAGAATCTTGGGAGTGCAAAAAAGAAGCTCTTTTCTGCTGCTCTGAGTAGAGGTTCAGAACAATCTAGGAGTTTAATTTGCCCTTCCCTTCACCCTGGGTGGTTGGGTCCCACCAAGAGGGAAGAAGAAACAGGTAGTCTAAAGTACAGCAAATCAAACTAGCAAGAACAACTTCAGAGTCTTCACTGGAGGAGCCATAAAAAGACACCCACTGTGTTAGTACTGTACTTGAGGTGTTGACCAATAAAGCATCCCATGAAAAAATAAAGTAAACATATGTTTGGAAAGGGAGCAACAAAACTGACATTTAGCTACAATTGTCTACATAGAAAATCCAAATACACAAATTATTAAACTGGTAACAGAAGTCAGTAAGATGGCTGAATATAAATTCAGTATACCAAATTCAGTAGCATTCCTATACATTAACAATTAAAAATGTGTAACTTTAAAATGTCACTCACAGTCACAGTGAAAACTATAAAATATGTAGCATCTAGCCAAAGATATGCTCAGACCTTTGCAAAAACAAAATATATATATATATATATGAAAAAACATATACATATCAACTTTGTTAAAAGACAAAGTTTAAAAGACAACGATAAAATCTAAATAGCTAGAGAGAGATGACATATATAGAGAGTGGAAAATGCTAAATCAGGAAGATATATTGATTCTTGACAAATTAGTCTACAAATGCATAGGAATTACAATCAAAATGCCTGCATAGTTTCTCATGACAATGGCAAAGGGATTCTAAAATTGCCATGGAAAAGTAGATGATCAATTACAGCCAGAACACTCCTAAGGAAGATCAATGTGAACAGACTCCTAAAGAAGATCAATGTGGGTAGCCTGCCTTCTCAGCTACCAGGAGTTATTATGGAGCTCTAATAATGATGTCAGTGTGCTGTGGGACCACACAGAGACTAACAGAACAATGGAACAGAAGAGGGAACATATAAGAGATGGTGCTGGAACAACTGATGATTCATATGTAAAAAATAATGTTGTGTTCCCTACTTTTTCTCATATATGAAAATAAAGTCCAGGGGTACCTGGGTGGCTCAGTCATTAAGCACCTGCCTTCAGCTCAGGTCACGATCCCAGAGGTCCTGGGTTTGAGCTCCGCATTGGGTTCCCAGGTTGGCGGGAAGCCTGCTTCTCCCTCTCCCACTCCCACTCCCCCTGCTGGGTTCCTGGTCTCACTGTGTCTTTCTCTGTCAAATAAATAAATAAAATATTTAAAAAGGAAAAAAAAAAAAAGAAAAAGAAAAAGGAAAGAAAGTCCATATCAGTTAAGAACCTATAGCTGAAATGCAACTTATTTAAACTTTAGAAAGAAATTTCAGATATAGAGTAGAAAAGGATCTGTTTCATAAATAAAAAAAACTTATAAACCTTACAAAAAAACAGATAAATTTCACTACTTGGGAATTCAAAAATATCTGTATTAAAAACATCATAAAACCATTAAAACTCAAGCATTTAGGGAGAAGATATTTACAATGCTAATAATCATAAGCAAGTCATGTCTGGATATGCTAAAAATTCTTAAAGTCTGTATAAAAGGAAAGTAATAATGGATAAAGGATATGAATCAGTAGGCTAATAAAAACAAAAGCTAAAATTGCCAAAGTATGAAAAGATGTTCAATCTGAACAATAAACAAGAAAACCTATATTATAATTTTTAAACTAACTATATTTATTTATTTTTATTTATTTAGAGTGCAGGGAGGGGGTGAGTCTCAAGCAGGCTCCACGCCCAGTGTGGAGCTCAATGTGGGGCTTAATCCCACGTTCCTGAGATCATGACCTGAGCTGAAACCAGGGGTTGGAGGCTTACCTGACTGAGCCACCCAGCTGCCCCAAGAAAACTCAAATTACAAAAAAAAAAAAAAAGTGGCAATCACCACAGGAGTTTTGACCTGCTGCGTTTCAGCCTGGGCCAGTTCATCCCTCCATGGGCAGCCTAACCTCCTTAGGCAACACCCCCAAGAGATCACAATATTGATACAGAACTTAGTGCAGACCCCTGGTCAGCACAGCACACTATAGCCCACAAAACACGGGCTCCAGCAATCCTGCCTCAGCCTCCCAACTCACTGGGACTATGGGCAGAAAGCACCTAGAAAAAAGCAAAATTACAGAGACAGTGATAAGATCAGTAGTTCCTCAAGGGCTGAGGTGAAGAGAGGAAGCAAAGGCGATTTTAAGGGCAGTGAAAATACTCTGCCTAACACTTAGTGATGGATACATGCCATTGCACCTTTGTCTACACCCACAGCATGTGCAAGAGTGAACCCTAATGTAAACTATGAAATTTAGGTGATAAAAGATGTGTCAGTGTAAGTTCATTGACTGTAACACATGTACCATTCTGATGGGATGTTGATAATGAGAGAGGCGATGCATGTAGAGGCAAAAGAATGTATGAGAAATATCAGCCTTTCTCCCAGTTTTCCTGTGAACCGAAAGCTGCTCATTAAGAAAAAAAAAAAAAATCAGTGATAAAGAACCCAGTGCTAACCTAGTAAGTCAAGATAATAAATTTCATTATAAAATACTAGAAACATGTTCTAAAGGTCTAAATATATTATTATCCAATATATTAATGAATCTTTTAAAAACTGTTACTTTTCGGCTTAATATTTTTAAAGAAAACTTAAATTTTTTTAAAAGATTTATTAATTTATTTTGGACACGATGAGCAAGCATCTGCCCACATGTGGGAGTTGGGAGAGGAGCAGAGGGAGAGAATCTCAAGCAGACTCCACGCTGAGCAGGGAGCCCAACCCAGGGCTCCCTCTCACCACCCTGAGATTATGACCTGACCTGAAACCAAGAGTCAGACCCTTAACCGACTGAGCCACCCAGGTGTTCCAACATTAAATATTTTTTTAAAAACATGGTACTGCTTTACACCAATCACACTGACAGGATCTGTTAACAACGAGGTTGAGAAAGATGATGAAAATCAAGAACTCACCCATGACGGGAGTATAATTTGGAACGTAATCAAGAAATATCCAATAAACTTAAAGAAGAATGCAGTATGTGAGCCAGTGCTTTCACTGCTAGAAATTTACCCTGAAGAGACATTCACACATTTTCAGGAAGAGACTCCTACAGAAAAAGATAATTACGGATCTATTTGTGAAAAAGTAAAGAAACGGCCACACTGCAACAGAACACCATTGAACACCTTAGTAACCAGGAAGAAGAAAATAAATATTGGGGAGGAAAATAACAGCATCCAACACAAAATGTGTTCTTAAGAGTTATTTTATATATTTGTGTGTTTATAATGTTACTGAAATGATGTTCTGAATGGTCTTTTCACTCAATGTTTTTAAGATTTGTCCATGTTTATACATGAAATGTAGCTCATTTCTTTTCATTGTTGATGTTATGCCATGAAATAACTGCAGTGAATTTTGACTTTTTTAGAGATTTATTATTTTGTATCTTAAAAATCATGGAATTAGAAAAATAATGGAAAGGTAATAATGATCACAACAACCACAGCAAGGCTGCCATTTATGAAGTCTTTACTACATGCCCGAAATTGTGCTAAGCACTCTAATGATGTCATTTCACTTAATCCTCATGACCCCACTACACAGTGTTTATCAATCTCATTTCACAGATGACAATGTGACTTTTAGAGTGTCAAGACACTTGACAAAGGTCACATATTTAACACATTAAGGAGCCCAAGCTTGAGCAGTCCTAACACTGCAGGACCCGCATGGCTAACTACCACCTTAGGAGTGCATTTCCCTGCTTAATTAAGAGCAAGATATTTTCTATAAGCTTGAAGGTTATTTTGAAAGACCTCCAGGAAATGGCAATCTCAAAGATAAACAAAACCTATATTTTAGAATCAACATGATTTTTATACTGTGACGATTCATTAATTCCTCTTTCCTACTTAATTCTCAGCATATTTGAGATAATCTGTTATGCTGAACAGGCAACTTCTGTGCTCATTTTATCTCACCCCTGGCAAGCACTATTAATAGACGTTTCTAGAGAGAAGTGTGATTTAAAATGCAACTAAATGCTGATTGGGAATTCCATAGGTTGCATGTTAACAACCCCTACTGGCAAACAAAACACTTTTAAGGACTTCCCAACATCAGATATGAAAGAGGTTGGTTTTCACATCATATATCCCTTCCTGGAGCCTCTCTCATAATCTCTGGCTCCTGTTTTCTACTATAGTGGTTATCTTTGGGATTTTGTCTATTCTCATGTGATTCCCTCTATTTAAGATGTTGGCTGTTAGCAGCCATGCCAAACTCCAAAGCCCATGACTCTGGCCACGGTGGACTGGACCAGGGTGGCAATCAGCTTCAAGTATCACTCATCAGACCTGGCTCCCTGAATTCAGAATTTAGAAGAGAGAGTCACAGAGTCTGGCAGGTATTAACAGCTGAGCCACTGTAATTGAAACAATCTAGGAAGAAGGCTCCCAGATTCACACTACCAATGTCACAGATCCAATCTGGTGCTTTCTCAGGTTTTGACTCAATTCCTCCCATATTTTTAATCTAAGTGAAATAATCACTACTTCCTTCTTTTCTATCTCTCCCCTGTCTCCAAAAACATCAGGCAACTATTACCAACACTTTCATATACATTAGTTTCACTGACCTTTAAAAGTCACAGAGGTGGGAATGATGGGTGAGTTTGCCCCATTATCTAAAAGAGATCACTGAAGTTGTAGAGGTTCTCTCATCACAGAGCAGAAGCAGCAATCAGGTTCAACATTCAGTATGGATAGTCTGCAACCAGAATGTTAGCTATTCCTACAGATAATCATATCTATATGATTATCTTAACTCTCCCCGGAATGACTGGTGATCTGAAAATAGTGTTAGATCAAAGATTTATGGTTCAGGGTACTTGTCTTTTGGGCTCCTAAATGATTCTTCTACTAAATGTCAAGACACCTTCCTTGCCTTAACAATGAATGTTTAGTAGCTAACAGATTTTATTATTATTGTATAACCTTCTCCCCTCTCTTCTCTTCAAATCAAGGGGGAAGCCCCACCCTTCCTTTTAACTCTCCCTGCCAAGGCTAGTATCTACCTTTCACGACTGTCCTTGGGAAACCATGTTGGGTACAGGAGAGAGAAGGGACCTCCTTGATCCCACTTGCTACCCCAAGACTCCTTCAGCCCTACACTTGAGAAGGCATAGCAGGGTCAGTAGGAATCGGTTCTGTAGTAAAGGGTTCTAGATACACGGTAGGACATAAATGTCAAAAGAACAGATTTTTTTTCTTTTGTGCAATTCTATACTCTTAGCTTTTAGAATATTATAGGTCCCATAACAGCTATCAATAAATATTAAGTGACCAAATAATTGAATTCTAAGCATTGCTGAACCAAACACAAGCAGAATAAAACTTGCAAGAGGTCAGGAATGGAACACTTGTTCTGTTACTAAATATTCCTGTTGTTTTAAGCGAGTGATTTAACCTCACTGAGCCCCAACAAACAAATGGGAAAAATGCCATCTAATTATAGGGACATTGTGAATATTAAATAAAATATGGGGCTGTGACTAGTATATATATGTTCAATAAATATGTGTTGAATTAATATATAAATGTATGCACACAGAAATCAATCAGCCTTTATTAGCTCAATTTAATCAGTAGCACCAAAAATTTATTTCATAATAACAAAGATACAGAATAGAAACCAGACCTTAATTACAAATGTCAATGGACAGAACTCTTCACTATGTCTCATTGGCTTTCACAATAAAATGCAAAGTCCTTAGATTTTAATGATCTGGTTTTTGTAGTCCCTGACTGATAGCCTACACTGAACAGCACCAGACTACTCATAGGTACTCAAGGCATACTATGCTGTCTCATGTTTCTTGCCTTAAAATACCTTTTCTACACCTCTTTTTCTATGTCTAATTTTAAAGGATAAACTCACGTGTCACCTACTCTAGGAAGCCCTCTCAGATTGTACCTTCCAGGCTGGATTAGGTCTCATCTTTCCTGTATATATATGGAGCCCTTACGTCCATCATTATGTTTGCTAACTATGGAAGAGAGAGAGTGTGGTAGGGGAATTACTCATTCTTAGAATTCTGCACAGCAAAAGAAACAGTCAACAAAACAAAGAGGCAACCCACAGAATGGGAGAAGATATTTGCAAATGACACTCCAGACAAAGGACTGATATCCAAAATTTATAAAGAACTACTCAGACTCAACACCCAAAAAACAAATAATCAATCAGAAAATGGGCAGAAGGTGTGAACAAACAAATATTTGTATGTCATCACGAAGACATACAAATGGCTAACAAACACTTGAAAAAATGTTCATCATCATTAGCCATCACGGAAATTCAAATCAAAACCATATTGAGATTCCACCTTATACCTGTTAGAATGGCAAAAATTAACAAGACAAGAAACAATAACTGTTGGAGAGGTTGTGGAGAAAGGGGAACCCTCCTACACTGTTGGTGGGAATGCAAGTTGGTGCAGCTACTTTGGAAAACAGCATGTAGATTCCTCAAAAAATTAAAAATAGAGCTATCCTATGACCCAGCAATTGCACTACTGAGTATTTACCCCAAAGATAGAGACATAGTGCAAAGAATGGCCATCTGTACCCTAATGTTCATAGCAGTAATGGCCACAGTCGCCAAACTGTGGAAAGAGCCAAGAAGCCCTTCAATAGACGAATGGAGAGAGAAGATATGGTCCATATATACAATCGAGTATATTGCCTCCATCATAATGGAATAATGCCTCCATCATAAAAGATGAATACCCAACTTCTGCATCAACATGGATGGGACTGGAGGAGACTATACTGAGTGAAATAAGTCAAGAAGAAAAAGTCAATTATCATATGGTTTCACTTACTTATGGAAGATAAGGAATAGCATGGAGGACATTAGGAGAGGGAAGGGAAAAATGAAGGGGGGGATCACAGCGGAAGATGAACCATGAGTGACTGTGGACTCTGAGAAACAAACTGAGGGTTTTAGAGGGGAGGAGGGGTGGAGGGATGGGTTGGCCCAGTGATGGGTATTAAGAAGGACACATATTGCATGGAACACTGGGTGTTATACTAAACAATAAGTCATGGAACACTACATCAAAAACTAATGATGTACTGTATGGTGACTAACATAACATAATAAATAATAATAAAAATACATACATACATACATACATAAAAAAGAATACTGTACTAAAATCAAGTATCTTCTTGCCTGCTTCCCGCATAAGACTGGGGTTTTTTTGAGCCAAAAGACCACACACTATTCAACCTTGAATTCCAAAGATTCACTATGTGTCAGAGAATGGTAGACAGGTGCTTCATAAAATTTCCTGCAAGAAGGAAAAAAACCACAATGTTTCTCTTTAACTAAGGAAAATCATAGACCAAGCAACAGACTAAATAGATACTAGATACAGAGATATGAACAGATATATGCCCATCAAGTTCATGGAATTTATAATCTAATAGGCAACATAAATGACAAACAATACACTGAATGTGAGTTATTTTGAAAGGGAAGGGATGGAGTGCTGTCAACAGCCCTCCAAAGAAATTAACTTAGTCTATGGGGGTGATTCTCCAATTGATAGCCCATAAGAAGCACCAGGAATATTTGCTCCATATGCAGACACCTGTCCTCCATCTTCTAATTCAATTGTTCTGGAGAAAATCTCTGAAAACGAAATTTTAACACTTCCCTCTGATACCGATATAAGTAATCTGAAAAATACACTTAAAGAAACATTCACACAGGGCCCAGGATTTCCTCTCCAAGGAAGGTAATTTTCAACTGAGACTTGAGAGTATGATTCAGCCAAGCTGGTGAAGACAAGGAATGAATCTAGTTTCTGGCCCAGGAAAATTAGGCGAAGACCTAAAAAAAGAGAAGAAAAGAGAAAATAATGTCCCTAACAGGAAGCCTGAATGATTAATGAAGGGCTGAAGGAGGATGAATGGGTCAGGTGCAAGGCCTGAGTGGCCATGTTTAGGATATGGAACATTAACCTAAAGGCAATGGGAGATCACAGAACAGCTTTAGGCCTCACCGCCTCTCTGTGACTCAGCTACTGCAGCCGCAATCACACCTACGTCACAGACTCTGTAAGGCTTCAAGAGCCATGCCAGACACAGAGCAAGCATCTAGAAAGTGTCCTGTATTATCTTGATGACAAGGTTTGCATTTGGATTGTTTTAAAATCTCAGGTAGAGCAGAGGATGGAGTTCAGATTAAATGAAATGCCAAACAAATTACAGAGCCAAGCAACTCGGTGAGTCTGGGGAAGGCAGCGGCATGAGGCAGCGCACAAATGCCAAGAAAATAAGCAATACTTAGAGAAACAGAAGACCTCCTAGGAGGAACAGACATTTCTCAGACCGCAGATACATGACAGCGAGAAAGGACCGGAAATGATTTACTACTGAAACTGGCACAGTAGGTGCTTCTTAATTAGCAGAATTAGAAGGTCTTAAAGCTGGCTTTGTGAGAAGAGTGTAATTATTGTCTCTGAAACTACAACCCATAAGTCAGAAAGAGATGGCTCAGCAAGACAGGGCTTTAAGTCTAGATTTGACTCTCAGGTTTAGTTAAGCCTTATAATATTGGCTGATCCTTGAATATGTTCTAAGATTTCTCATCCTCACTTCACCTCAGGTGGATCTCAAGAGAATGCACCTTAGAATTACTGGCCACTTACAACTCCTCGCTAGTCTTTCCCATCCCTCTACCTCTGTGTGCTCAGCTTACAGACAGAGTGAGCAAGAGCAGGTCCAAAAGAGCAGTTTCCAGACTTTGGCTGCTCTTACCTAAGAGCATCTTAAAACACTTCCAGGTGGCGGCCAGAGTTGCATAGCTTGGAGGAAGCTGGCCTACTTGCATGGATTTTGTACCTGAGAAGGAAATGGGTGATATATTCCATGTTTTCTATCTTCAATTATATCAGGGGTTATCCACATGGCTATAACCTAGAGAGGTTTGGTTTTATTTTTGAGATGACGATGTTCCAGACATAAGAGAGTCCAGAGATAGCAGATGAGAATGAGAATCCAGAGGCTCTCATTTTATAATTAGGGAGACCGGTCCAAGAATCTACTTTCGCAAGTTGGCCAGGTGATCCTAGTTTCCAGCCGGGTTATAGCCACTAAATTATGTAAAGTTTGCTTAAGGCTCTCTTGCTCGCAAGTCCAGAAATGTACTCAAAGCATGAAAACTTGGGTACTCAAAGTGCTGAAGCAAGTGACATTCATGAGGAAAGCAGATGTGGTCTGGGGATGCTACAAAAAACTGGGGAGTGCCAGACCCATGCAGAGAAGTCATCACATACTCAGCGACAGCCAATAGCTAGGATGTGGAAATGCTTGTCCCGTGTTTTCAGGACTTCTCATTTTACAAGAACAGCTAAAGTTCTGTATGTTTGTGTTAATGCAGAAATCCTGACACGTAAATGGTGACAAAGAATTTTTAAAACATCTTATGGGACTTATGCTATAACCTAAATATCACAAATTCCTAATTCCAAAAATCCTGACAGCCCACCTGGCATCTGGTGTCCAACCTTGATCTTGTAATTATGACCATTACGTAATGTCTTATAAGAAATGGCTACCACTCCTCTTAGGAACCAGATGGGAAGTAGCTTTCAAACAAATATGAGCGAGCTTAAATTACCCAAGTATATCCATTTTAAAGAAGTAGGAAGGGCCCCTGGTGGCTCAGTGGGTTAAGCCTTTGCCTTTGGCTCAGGTCATGATCTCAGGATCCTGGGATGGAGCCACTGCATTGAGCTCTCTGCTCAGCAGGGAGCCTGCTTACCCCTCCCCCTCTGCCTGCCTCTCTGCCTGCTTGTGATCTCTGTCAAATAGATAAATAAAATCTTTAAAAAGAAAAAAAAAAAAAAAAGAAGAAGCAGGAAAAAAGAATGGAGAAACTAGTCTGGTGCATTTCCCAAACCAGAAAATCAGAGCTCAGTGAGAGTTACAGGAAAGGAGATGTTGACTCGTTGGAATTCTCCACAAATAGAATAGCCTTCCTCGTAAGGTCTGGTGAATTTGTAGTCACTGCAGCAACCAAGCAGTGGGTGAAAGATCACCTAATGGAAATGTGCCCATATGTGTGCACCTAATATCAGGTAATGCCTCTCTGACCCTAATATCCTATGAATATATGTCTATTATGCCAGGTTATTAAATTATGAATATTCTTGACCCCCATTCTGTTGAACTGAATGTCTCCTACAAGAATGTGTGGATTACTTCTCTAATCACACAGGACTGATAGCAAAGGTAATCATGAATAAAAAAGCTCATAAGAATATGTTCTGATATATGCAGGAGGAAACTTGTTTTTAGTGTAATTGCCTTCACATTTTATTATGTGTTAATTTTTCCTTAACACTTTTTAAGCCCTGATAACTCTCATCCCCAAAGGAGATCACCAATCTTCCTTTTCACAGAGAATCTGTGTCTCAAAGCCAGGCCTTTCAACAGAATGCACAGGGAAGAAGAATCAGCCTGACCAGTCTGTGAGATTATAGGTCAGGATGGAAGGGAGCTCTCCCTGAAAATAAAAAGAATGATTTCCAAACCCTGTGAGCATTAAGCCAGCTGCATAGTTTTCAAGAGACAGAATGCAGCCTTCCAAACACTCCAGGAGTTCAGAGGATCAAGTTGTAATTATATGTACAATAGCACTAATGATTGAATGCCTCCATGCATTATCTTTTTTCATCTTTTCCCCAAACCTTGAGAGTAAGCATGATCATCCCCACTTTATACATGAGTAAAATGAAGCTTAGATACCTTGATAAAAGGGTGATTTGGAGGCAGAGACCTCGTTTTGTGTCCTGACTCTCCTAGTTACTAGCTACATGATATAAGGAATTTTTCCTAACCCCTCTAAACCTTAGTTCCTCACCAATAAAGGGGGGATAATAATGATAACTATAGAGAAGGAATTTTGTGGGTATTCAATCAAATAAGATTACCTGTGCACTTAGAGAATTCTTGATAAAAATTAGCTGCAATTGTAACTGCCAGTAAGTGGCAAAATTAAAACTCTAATTAATGCTAGAATCCATTTTCTTGGCTATTAGTTTCCTTCTCTATGGTTCCATACTCTTCTCTAAAGGGAAATATGCTACTTGTTTTATTGGTTCTATCTTTGACTCAGTCAGTGGACCGGACACCTCCCTCTTTGGGAATGACTGACTTACTATTTCTACTTAGTTATAGGGCTTTTATCCATGTCTTAGTCCCTGACCCATAGATGGATTGACCTCATCTCTGCCCTACACTTACCTCCTGGTGGCATCATTTGTTTCTCGCCATCATAATGATGTGGAACACAACCACAAAAGCTCAGTGGCACACAACTATAAATATGGATTTGCTGAGTGGTTCTGGATTGCTCATGAGCCTAATATATCTGGAATCCTCATGAGTCCATGGTCAGCCGGCATGTGGACTGGAGCCTGGCTAATGTAGGACTGGCTTTACCTGGGATAATATGACTCTTCTCCAGATGGACTCTAATCAACTGCAGACTAATCTGGGCTTCACCCCTTGCAGAGCCAAAGGTCCAAAAGAGAATAGAAACTCAATAAGCCTCTTGAGACCTAGACTCAGAATTGGCACAGTATCATTTCACCTGCATTCCATTGACCAAAAGAATCAAAAGGCCAAGCCAAATTTGGGGGATAGGTAAGTAGATTCTACCTTTTGATAAGAGGAGCTGTTTGGTCACAATGCAAAAGACATTACAGGAATGATGCCATTTATGAAACTACACTGCTCTATCAGTGCTTGGAATTACAAGTTCAATGGCCAGGTTTTTTTTTCCAAATGGGAAAAGAAAGATATACTATGGGTCAGTTGAAAATATTCCCAATCATAAATTTCAAAATCATATTTAGACAATGGATTTTTTAATTTTTTTACTTATTTTTTGAGAGTGGGAGAGTGCGTGCACACACAAGTGGAGGGGGAGGGATAGAGGGACAAGGAGAGAAAATCCCAAGCAGCCTCCACACCAAGTGTAGAGCCAATATGGGTCTTGATACCATTACCCTAAGATCAGGATCTGAGCCAAAATCAAGAGTCGGGTGCTAAACTGACTGAGCCATGCAGGAGCCCCTGGGTGATGGATTTTTTAATACTCTTGCTTGAAAGCTATTTGCTCTTCCAAAAAGAGTATCAAGGTATACCTTGATATCTAGTTAGTACTACAGTAACTAGTTAGTACCAAAATCACTTTTAAGGATCACCTTTTTTGTAGGCAGAATGAAAGGAAGGCATAATGGCTTCTGGCCTTTTAAAATTCTATCAGTATCAAAGAATTTTTCCCAGGAGTTGGAAGAGCAATCTTTCCATTATTCTGGAATTTTCATTCTCATTCAATTACTTAGTCACCTATTCCAAGAAGAAGCAGAATGTTATTGGCTTATAATTCCTAGGAACAATTAACACAAATCCATTGATTTGGGATTATTTTGGGTCAAACATCAATCCCTCCCACCAATATATTCAACATAAAATAACCCTGTAATATATCAATTCAAAACTGAAAGTAAGTTTCAGTTATAAAAGTTTAATAGTGAAGTAGTTTGAGTTCTGGAACAGGTGGCCCACATGAAAATTCTCTAATTTCTCAGTTTCCCAAGCCCAATTCATAAAACGGCTACAGACAAAATCTGCCTTCAATTTACTAAGGGACATAATAAATTATTCAACCCTCTTACGGGCTTTTCTTACACCAGTATAAGGTTCGATTCTATTCAGCAAGTATCAGCAATACACCTTAGGAAATGCTTATTAAGGCTATGTAGAAAAAAGATGTAGTATTCACCCCCCAAGAAGTTAAAAGTCCTATACACTGTATTTTCTCATAATTATCATAGCTCTTCTATCTCTACCTCCACTAGTTCATATTTTAGCTGGTTTTCCACTGGACAATTATAAGACCCACCCCCATTGTTCTTTCTGCCTTCAATCATGTCTCTTTACCATCGGTCCTCCACATCACTGCTAGGATGATCTTAGAAAATGAAAATCTGACCACATTTCTGCAGTTTGTAGAAAACTTAAGTGTCCCCCCCCATTGCCCACAGGGTAAGTCCAAACTTTTCTCCACAGTGTATAAGCCTTCCATGATTTTCCCTCCAAAGTCCAACATTCTCTCAGTTTACCTGACATCTGTCCCATTTCATAATCTATGGTTTCTTTATTCAAAACTACTGTCCTGGGCACCTGGGTGGCTCAGAGGGTTAAGCCTCTGCCTGCGGCTCATGTCATGATCTCAGGGTCCTGGGATGGAGTCCCGCATCGGGCTCTCTGCATGGCAGGGAGCCTGCTTCCTCCTCTCTCTCTGCCTGCCTCTCTGCCAACTTGTGATCTCTCTCTGTCAAATAAATAAATAAAATCTTAAAAAAAAAAAAAAACTACTGTCCTTCCATGAACATATGTCTATACCATAGTCTTCACTCATGTTGATGCCTTTTTCTGGAATTCCTTTCTCTGTGGTCACTTCCCTCCTCCTTCCTTTTCTCCATTCTCTGCCACTGAAAAAAATATCTTATGTCTCAATCTCCTTTCAGGTATCTCTTCTTCTTAGTATACCCAGTGTGTCCTATTTACATTTCTTTTTGTTTTCTCATTTCATTTTTTAAGTCATCTCTACTCCCAACATGGGGCTTGAACTCACAACCTCAATATCAAGAGTCAGATGCTCTACTGACCAAGCCAGCAAAGCAACCCTCCTGTTCATACTTCTATCATAGCATTTGTGTCCGGCTAGGCTTATCCCCATACTCGACTCGATTATAAATAGAATTTCATTCATTCTCACGTCTCCAGCTTCTAGCTCAGTACCTGATATGGAACTAGTACCCTAGAATGTTTCTTCAATTACCACATGGGTAGATGGGTTGAATAAATGAATACATTTTGTGACAGTGAGATATATGTATACTGTCTTAAATGTATTATACTTGCCTATACACTAAATGCTAAATAAGTAATATGGTCTGTAGGATGTGAAAGTCTTCAGATGAAGGGAAGGTATTTCTGAGTTACTATCATAAAGACTATAAAACCTGAACTAGGTCTTAAAAAGTAAGTATGCATTCACATATAGAGAGAACTGGGAAGAACATTAAGGTAGAAGAGAAAGAGTAAGAGCAAGGTGGAGAAGGAGAAATGGAGAGAGTATTCAGAGCATGGAAATGTTGGCATTCTACCTGTGGGACCTGAGTGACCTATAAAGGGAAGTCAAGTTACAGTGAGGTTTTGTATATTGAGCTTTTGTAAATGGGAAATAATGCATATATTTACATGAATAAGCCATCTCACGCTCTATTTTAGTTCAATTTTGCTACTTTGTTCCTTTTTATATGCTGCATCTCTGTCATACAGATGGACATAAAAACCAAGGAGGACTCTAGATTACAGCCCCTGGAATTTAATGAGAATGGAAGAAACCGATAACATTATTCCATTCTTGTTAAGATACTTTACTTCTAAGGGATTAATGTGAGGGGAGGCCATTTGGTATTCCTCTCGGATTGTTAGCCACCAAATGAGATATCAGGCTGCTAATGGCTTTTACACTCTCCCTCAGATAGCCTGTACATCTCTGACCTTTCAAAGTTTGGTAACATAATTGGTTGGCCATGTTTTTCTTTTCCCTCGGGGTTAGTGAAATTCTCAAAGACAAGTGAGAGAAAGGGAAAGTTCAGTATTTGTCCCAAGAAAGAAGCCAGTCATGAAAGATCAAGAATGGATCAGAACAGGACAAATCTATCACCACTGCTGGAAAAGCAAGAATGTTCTCAACTGAGGGCAAGTCCATCTTAAAAACTGCAAAGCCTTGGAAATATGATCCATACATCACTTGACAGCTACCTATTAACGAATGATGTATTTCAGTAAAACATTAATTCAACAACTGAGAGAGTTGAGGATATTGAATAATAACATCTTCTGATTACTGTTTCACTCAGGGTAATCACAGTCTCCTTTCTTTTCAATCATTTTGAAAAGTATTATAAACTTCATTCATATATGAAATACTCAATAACTCCTTTGTTGAATAAGTACTATTTTTCTAATTTCTACAGAAAGAAGATTAATCTTTTTATTTTGGCTTATGAGTCAGGATTTTATCAGAACATTAGGAGATGAGGTTCTGAAGAATAAATGTCATTCTCATGATTATATATATAGAAAGCAAGAGACGGAACTTGACAGAATCTTTCTCATTTAGGGGAGAAGAGGTGCCAGGGACAAAACTGTGTGCTTAAAATTACAAATGACCATTAAACCCATGATTTCATTGGGAGCCAAGCACATGCATTAGGGGTTTGAGTGAGATGATTTTCAAGAACTTGAGACTGAACAGCACTAAGGAACAAAAGATGGGAACATGATGCGTCACGCAATTCACCAAGCAAACATCCAGATCCACCCATTGTGGCTCCTACATCAAGCACAAGTGAAGGTTAATGGAGCTAAGGCCTTCTTTCAGAAGGAAATGCAACCAGTCTCCCTAGATGGTAATGTTCACTATTATTTAAATAGAAATTTGATCTTGTTTCAATATAGTCTTAAACTACTTAGGAATGTAGGTACTTGCAAAAACAGAGCCATCCATTCTGGGATGATGTTTTTATTGGAAAGTAAATTTTCTCCTTCAGATAAGACTTTCCTAATCTGTATGTATGGGTCTGAGGTTCATAGGATGCAGGGGCAGAAATAAGGACTCTATTAACTCAGACATGTGTTTCTTAAACTCTCATACAAGATTAGAATCTGGGATAATTGTATCAAGTTACAGATGCATCTGTGGAAGATTGTATTTACCAAAGATGGCCCCTAAAACTTCTCCCATTCCATAGTCTCTTCTCACAATGTAACCTTGACATCTAGTGGCAGAGTCTGCGACCCCTCACCTCAAACCTAAGCAAATTATTGCAACTGCCTCTTAGGTCCCAGCCAACAGCTACACCCCTACCAGACACATAACTAAAGGAGTCTCCAGATGATTCCATATGTCAGCCTTTGAGTCTTTCCAGCTGAAATGAAGTCCAGACACTGCCGCTGTGTACCTATCTGAAATTACACAAAAGTCTGACCTCTTGAGTTTTGGACAGTAGGTTGTCTGGCTTCCGTGCAAGCTTGAATTATCTGTGCTCCTAAGTACACCTTCAAATTCCTCCTATGATACAACTACTCCTAGAATCTACACCTAAACTGTCAGTTCATTAAAAGAACACTCACAATTATAAAATGAGGAGTCCTGAGTCCTTAGACTACCTCATTCCGGAGAATTCTGCCCTACTTTTAGCATACAAGGAGAAGGAATGCTTCTAATATTTATAATTTATTTCATAAAAATTTTTAACTTGTAAAATTTTGCACACTCTGTCCTCGTAAAAGGTGCTCATATTGTTCATGCTTATAAAATCATCACTTCACTAGCCCATTGAGAAAATCCCAATTGCTTTAATTGTTGGGAAATCATAGTAATTCCCTCTACCTACTTTGCCCCCTCAATTCCTTAAACTCTTCTTTTGTAAACATACTAAGTAGAAAAGACCATATTTGATTATTTTATAGCATTCCAATCCACACTGGACTCAGATGGACCTATTCCACATTAAAAAAAAAGAAAAAAAGGTTGTTGGTTGTTCCTACGTAGCACAAAAACACTAGGTACATTGGTCCATTTTTCAGTAAGTAAGCCAATTTAATGACCACTCATTCAATGATTCACTAGCTGTCAGATGCAAAAGACAAATGTCTTGACTTTTAGGATATTGACTCTGGGATTCACATACATACTCTCCTCTTTACCCATTCTCTTCAATTGGCTAACTCCTGCTCATGAAGCAGGTTTCAGGGCAGACATCACTTTGGAGGGAAGCCAATGTCCTTCATGTAACCCTATGGTTCTCAACTGGGTACAATTTTGCTTCTCCCCTCAGAGGACACTGGGCCATGTCTGAAGCCATTTTCCATTGCCACACCTTGGGGAAGTGGGTAGAAGCAGGGATGCCTATGAACATAATGTGCAGGACAACTCTCATAACAAAAAATTATCTGTCCCAAGTGTCAGTAGGGCTGCTACTAAGAGAACCCAAATTAACCCACTACAGAATTTATCATATTGCAATGTATTTGCAGGGTTCATGTACCTGGACAACAGGAGCATGTCTTGATTTCCACTCCATGCTCCTTGTGTACCTGGTACTCATTAAATGGATGGCAAAAATGAAATGACTGGCTGGCTGAAAGAATAAATGACAATACTAATTATATACAAGTGAAGTAAGCAAAAGTAGAATCATAGAACATTCATTGTTAATAAAATATTTGTTACATGGTCTAGTTAAAATGTTTACAATTTACAAAGTACTTTAAAACCACTGTCACGCATGATCCAACAACATAGCTTGACAATAGAACATAAAGTATTAATCCCATTTTTACAAGGAAGGCATCAATTCTCAGAGGAGTTAAGAGGATTGCAAATGTAAATGACACAAAATGATCTAGCGTTGGCGGTTTCTTATAAAGCCTTTGCTGATTTGTAACAAGATTTTAGGCACTTAAAAATAACTAGTTAGCTGTGGAGTGGACATTACACTATCTATTTTATACTGCCAAAGAAAAGCAGTTTTAGCTCTTGGCAATCAAAACCCCATGAAAACTTAACTTCAGCTAACAAAGGCAACCAAGGGCCATTAAGGAAAAGAGAGTCATTGACTCTTAGTAGAGCTGGCCTAATAATAAAGTAAAATTATGAAATAATAAGGTGTCACTTCACAATTCCCTTAGAGTTAGCTCAAAAGGCACCAGGGACACACTCTAGGTAATGAGAAAATAAAGTGTTCCTTATTAAATCTCAAATCAGCCAGGTTCCCTACACATGTGGAACCCAGAATATATAACAGGTAGATTTCCAAAGCAAATTTCCTGGGTTTCAAACAACTCTGCACCTTGTTAGCTGTATTTCTTTGGGAAATATCTTAATATCTATATATATATGCCTTAAGTTTCCTCAACTGCAAAGGGAGGATAATAATTATAACCTATAATTTGTAGGATTGTTGAAAGTGCGAAACATGTTCATACATGTAAGACATATGAAACGGTGCCTGAAATGGAGCAAATGCCCAATAATTTCCCTCCTTCCTTCCCTCCCATCCTTCCTTCCCCCTCTCTCTTCTTCTTCCTCTTTATCATCATCATTTTCATCATCATCATGATTTCTGTATGCTTTCTCATGTAAAGAATTTTTCCTGGAGATAATAAGCCACATCAACAATATGTTATATGTGTCTCCTATAAATCAAATATCTATTTAAAAACCTACATAACTCCCTTGACTAACGTAGTGAAGATTTATATTTATTGGCTCCCTGTGATGAAAAAAACAGCTGTTTTGAGGTGCCGCCTAGACATTTTACATATGCTACTCTGCTCATATCAAAGGTCTGGATGTTAAGATAAGGACCTAAGCTTAGAATTCCCACCACAAATTCCCCCTTTGCGTTTCCCAAGGCACCTTTTAAAATAACCACTTTGAGTTGAGCCCACAAAATGTTAGTACCCAACCACCTTGTAAATAATAGGTGCCTGCTTCCCTGCTCTCTACCTCCTGCTGGCTCATAACATTGGCTGGAACACTGCCGTGCCCCCAGCTCAGTGTGCCCTGTCCCCTGTCATATACGCCCCCCCCCCATTTCTGAGATGAGTAAGTAATAAATTTTGTGACTTTACTTCCTTAGTATGGGTGTACTGAAATTATGCCTTCAATCAAAAGGACCCCAGGGATTTCACTTCCCACTTTAGGGAAGTGAAATCTCCAATGTCCAGAGAAGTAGAACTACCTGCAGAAGCCCCATGGATGGCGTGTGCCTCTTCGTTCAACAGGTGATAATCCACATACTCTTAATATATACACCAATTATGGGCCCCCCAATACACTCTCTGACATCCTATTCAACTGAGCTTCTTTGGTAACCAAATTCTTTGGGGGAATTGCATCACTCACATGATGTACAGTTTTGGTGGGGCTGTATACCAGGTGCTCTGTTCTCTTTGAAGCATGGGTGGGCACTAGATCCAACTTGACTATGGTCTCTCTGTCTCTAGGAACTCTGAATCTTGAAAAGAAAAATGTAAATACCCAGAGACTAGAATGTATTGATTATGGTGACAGTTACATGATGAAACTGTCAAATAAATAATCCCTGCTACCTAAACTTTGGAAGACATCCTGGTGCCTGGCTATATAAGCTTGCCAGGGTGCTGTTAACAAATGCTACAGAGTGGGTGCCTTAAACAATAGAAACTTACTGTCTTATAGTTCTGGAGCCAGAAGTCTGAGACCTAGCTTTTGGTATTGCCAGCAATGCTTGGCACTCCTTTGCTTATAGACCCAACATCGGGTCTCTGATATTCTTCCTTGGGGATGGTTGTTTTCTTCACATGGCATTCTTTCATAAGGATTCCATTCATGCTGGATTAGAAGCCCACCCTAGTCCAGTATGACCTCATCTTAATTTCATTAAACCGCATAGCCTTCTTTCCAAATAAGGTCACATCTTGAGGTGCTGAGTTTAGCACTTCAACCTATGAATTTTGAAAGGATACAATTCAACCCATTATACGCACCTCTTCCAACCCGTGGTCCATGACCATGCCTGTTTTTTTTCTGTGAGCTGCTCAACTTTCTTCCAATAAAATGCTTTCCTTCTTAAGTTATTCGAAGTCCATTTCTGTTGCTTTCTATCAAAAAATTCTAACTACCCTAAGTCAAATTGCAGAACAATTCAACCCAGTCAAATCACTTTTTTTTGGTAGTTTATTGTTCAAAGTAAAATTGATACTTTTTTATACTACCTAGAATGATCTCCCATTGTAAGAGAAAAAGATACCACCAGGTAGCTTAAAGTTATTGAAGCAATCCTGAAGAATTACATAACTAATTGTAACAAAATAGGAAGAAAAAATAGGGGCAAAACTAAATGAATACAATTTTTCATATTTCCAATTGAGAAAAACAACTCATGTTAATGTCTAAAAAAGGCAGTAAGAGTTGGAAAACTAGTATCTTATGGATAGTTGGTAGCACTCAAATTAGTGTAAACTTTCTGGAGGACAATGTAATAGTATCTTATACAATCTTCAAATGTGTACCCTTCAACCCTACAAATACATTCTAGGAATCTATCCTATGATAGTACTTGTGTACATGCACAAAAGTATTTATACAGGATGTTCTTAGCAGCTTTGTTAACAATGGTGAAATACTGTAAAAATACAAATATCCATCATGTATTAAAAAGTTTAAAATTAGGTAGATTTATATGTCCTCCTATGAAAAGGCATTCTAGATTTCAAGTGAAAAAATTGAAGAATGCTCTGTGTAATTGATTTCTATTATTTTAAAATGAGAAAAAGGGGGGCACCTGGGTGGCTCAGTGGGTTAAGCCTCCGCCTTCGGCTCAGGTCATGATCTCAGGGTCATTGGATCGAGCCCCGCATTGGGCTCTCTGCTCAGCGGGGAGCCTGCTTCCCCCTCTCTCTCTGCCTGTCTCTCTGCCTACTTGTGATTTCTCTCTCTGTGTGCCAAATAAATAAAAATCTTTATAAAAAAAATGAGAAAAAGGCTACAGGCATGTATACCTATGTATATGTGTGTGTGTGTGTGTGTGTGTGTGTATATATAAATAGAGAGAGAGAGAAAGAGATGTAATTAGCCAAAACTGTTAATAATACTTTGATTGAAAGAGTGGAACTGGTTACAGGAATGCAATGGAAATCTTTCATGCTTCAATTTATGTATTTCTGTAATTGTTTTTACAAAGCACATGTATTAGTTTGGCCTAACAGATCAGTTTTGTTTGTACTTGAAAAATATAAAGAGCTTTTTAAAGAGAAATTCTCATTATCTCGTTCTCCAGTCTTGACCTATATATTTTTTTAATATTTTATTTATTTATTTGACAGATAGAGATCACAGGTAGGCAGAGAAGCAGGCAGAGAGGGAGGGGGAAGCAGGCTCCCCGCCGAGCAGAGAGCCCGATGCGGGGCTCGATCCCAGGACCCTGGGATCATGACCTGAGCCGAAGGCAGAGGCTTTAACCCACTGAGCCACCCCCTCCCCGTCTTGACCTATATTATATTAATTTCAATATGGTGTTGATGTATATAAACATAAAGTAAAACTAGGCGTTAACTCATTAGATTAAGTAAATTGAATGTAAAACTAAAAATAAAGTAAAATTTTGCTTAAATTGGAGTGAAAAATTGGTACTGGAACACCAAGGTTGAGTTTAATAGCAGGGGCAAACAATGAACTGTACCACCCAGAATGCCCTTCAAGGAAGGACAATGCTGACCAACTGTGGGACCGCAGGCTCCAGCTGTCACCATCTTCAAGGTCTGCCTCTGCTGCAGCTTTCTGGCCAAGGTCATACCTCTCCTAGAGCAGCCTGCATCTGAAAACTGCAAGGTGGGAGCTGTAAAGGCATTGCATTTCAGCTTCACGTGGGACAGTTCTCCAAGCAAAGCTCACTGACAGGTGAGGCCAAGCTTTTATTGGTCTGCCTCAGAGTTCAACTCCCTATTCTACCCAGTCCTATCCTTTCCTCCTTTCTTTCACAGACATCGAGCTCAAAGAAACCTCTTGCACCCCGAGCTTTCTGCTTCCTAAGTATCTGATCTGCGACCCAGCAGAAAAGCAGTCTATGCTTCTGTATTTTTGGCCTGACAACACTCAGGAATGAACGTTTCATGAACAGGACAAAACGGTATTAATAACCTCAAGCCTATATTCGCCCATCTTCAACTGGAGCCATGCAATAAAAGGAAGGGCAACTTGCGTGCTTAAGAACACAATTCTTTCTCCCCCTTCCATTCTTCAATGAGCTCTGAAGCCACACCTAGTAATTAAAAGCTCCAGCAGCTCATATTCTCATTATGCAGAACAGAAAATCTTTAATGAAATATTAGACAAAAGAATATTCAGGGCAACTGAAAGCTCTGCAAAGCATAAAGAATTGCTGGGTTAAAATACTGCATGAAACGAGCGCTTATTTCAATGAGGCATTGTCCCAGCTACCAATTATTTCATAAAACACTGCACGCAACATGGCCGATAACTCAGAAACATACCTCACAGGGTAATTATTCAAGGCCGTTCAATAAATGTTTATTCCAAACTGGCAATTATTTCTTTAACAATGATGATACATCAGAAGAAGTTTGAAAACCTGTCATAAATAGATATGCTGAAGGAAATCTATGCATGTACCAGAGTTTCAGGTTCAAAGGCTTTTAAGAGGGTAAGCACAAATGAAAAAAAAAATCTGTTTTTGCTAAACAAGCCACTTCCCCTGTATTTTTTCATCTGTTCAATTTATTTATTTATGAAATACTTATGTGTCACCTACTTTATATCCTGCGCTGCTGGGATGAAGAAAAAAAATTCCTGTGCTCAAGGAGGAGCTTACAACACACTAAGGCTGATGTGACGAGTGCTGCAAGGAAGGTGGCAGTTGCCCGTCTTTCTCTCCAACTCATCCCCTGCCATTCTTCCCTCCTCTTTAGCCACTCTGGGACTGTTTTCTTGTTCTCAGCTCTCCAAATCTGTCTTTAGTTTAGACCATTTGCCCCAGCTGTCTTCTCTGCCTATAGCTGTGTTACCCACCAAGGTAGCCACTAGCCACATGGCTACTGAGTCCTTGAAATGGGATTACTCTAACTGAAATGTGCTGGAAGTGTGAAATAGTCACCAGATTTTGAAGACTTTGTACAAAAAAAAATAATATAAGATAGCCCACCAAAAATTTGCTAATCAAATTGTATGATAATGTTTTAGAAATATTGGCTTCTACAAAATACATTATTCAAATTCATTTTACCGGTTCCTTTGTTTTTAATGTGGCTACTAAAAAAATTAAAACTACTTATATGCCTCGCACTATATTTCTATAGCACAGCTCTGGTCTAGAACATGTCGACCTATCCTCACTTTCTTCTTGGCATTCTGGTGTCAGCTCGCTATCCTCTTCTCAAAGAGGTTTTTCCTGTCTACCATTCTCAAGAAGACACACCACTTCACCTACTGAATCATTCCCACATTATCGTATTTAATTTTTTTTTTTTTTGGTAAAACACCCATAACATGGTATCTATTCTGTTAACATCTTGAAGCCAAGAGTACAGTATTATAGGCACACCTGATTTAATTGTGCTTCACTTTATTGCACTTTGCAGATACTTCAGTTTTAACAAATTGAAGGCTTGTGGCAACCTTGCATCAAGCAAGTATACAGGCACCGTTTTCCAACAGCATTTGCTCACTTCATCTCAGTGTCCCATTCTGGTAATTCTCACAGTATTTCAAACTTTTTCATTATTGTTATATTTTTATGGTGATCTGTGATCAGTGATCTTTGATGTTACTATAGTCATTGTCTTGGGACACCATAAACCACACCCATATCAAATGGCAAACTTAATCAATAAATGTGGGTTTTGTTTCTCCCATCAGCTTTCTCCTCTTTTCCTCTCTCCTCAGGCCTCCCTATTCCCTAAGACACAACAACATTGAAATTATTAGGCCAATTAATAATCCTACAATGGTCTCTAAGTGGTCCAGTGAAAGGAAGAATTGCACATCTCTCACTTGTAAATCAAAAGCTAGAAATGATTTAACTTGGTGAAGAAGGCATGTTGAAAACCAAGAGAAGCTGAAAAGTAGGCCTTTTGTGCCAAGTGGTTAGCCAAGTTGTAAATGAAAAGGAAGAGTTTTTAAAGGAAAATAAAAGTGCTACTTCAGTGAACAAATGAATGATAAGCAAAATCGCTTGACTGTTGGTATGGACAAAGTTTGAGTGATCTGAATAGAAGATCATTCCTTAAGCCAAGGCCTAATCCAGAACACAGCCCTAACTCCTCTTCAGTTCTATGAAGGCTGAGGAAGATGAGGAAGCTGCCAAAGGGAAGTCTGATGCTAGCAGAGCTTTGTTCCTGAGATTTAAAGAAAGAAGAAGTCTCCATGACATAGACATGCTGACACAGAACCTGCAGCAAGTTCTCCAGGAGATGTAGCTCAGATAATCCATGAACATGGCCACACGAAACAACAGATCTTCAATGTAGACAAATAGCCCGCTATTGGCAGAAGATGCCATTTAAGACTTTCCCAGCTAGAGAGGAAAAGTGAATGCCTGGCTTTGAATCTCCAAAGGCTCACTCTCTTGTTAAGGGCTAAGGCGGCTGTGACTTTCGGTTGAAGCCGGGGCTCATTTACCATTTGGAAAATCATAGGGCTCTTAGGAATTATGCTAAATCTACTCCATGCATGTTCTAAAAATGGAACAACAAAGCTGGATGATAGTGTATCTGTTCACAACATAGTTAACTGAATCTTTTAAGCCCACTGTTTAGACACACTCCTCAGTTTAAAAGATTCTTTTCGAAATATGACTGCTCATTGACAATGCTGCTGGTCACCCAAGAACACTGATGGAGATGTGCAATGAGATTAATGTTTTCATGCCTGCTAACACAGCATCCATTCTGCAGCCCATGGATCAAGAAGTCATTTCAACTTTCAAGTTTTATTATTTAATACATTTTGTAAGGCTATAGCTGCTATAGACAGTGGTTCCTCTAATGAATCTGGGCAAAATAAATTGAAAACATTCTGGAAAGGATACGTATTCTAGATGCCATTAAGACCATTTGTGAGGCATGGAAGAGGTCAAAATATCAACATGAACACAAAGTTTCTTCCATTTAGAAGACCGGAATCAACTTCAAAACAACTTTGAGGGGTTTAAGACTTCAGTGGAGAAGTAACTGGAGATGTGGTGGAAATAGCAAGAATTAGAATTAAAAGTAGAGCCTGAAGATGTGACAGGATTGCTGCAGTCTCATGACAAAACCCGAATGGATGAAGAGTTGCTTCTTATGGACGAGCAAAAAAAGAGGTTTCTTGAGATGGAAATTGCTCCTGGGGAAGATGCTGTGATGATCACTGAAATGACAACAAAGAGTTTCGAATAGGACATAAACTTGGTTGATAAAGCAGAAGCCAGGTTTGAGAGGGCTGACTCCAATTTTGAAAGAAGTTCTGTGGGTAAGATGCTATCAAACAACATCACATTGTATGGAAAAATCATTCCTGAAAGCAAGTTAATCAATGCAACAAACTTCACTGTTGTCTTATTTTAAGAAGTTGCGACAGCTACCCCACCCTTCAACAACCACCACCCTGATCAGTCTGCAGCCCTCAACATCAAGGTAAGACTCTCCACCAAATATTACAACTAGCTAAAAGCTCAGATCATGATTAGCATTTTTTAGCAATCAAGTATTTTTTAATTAAGGCATGTTGATTGTTTTTAGACATAATGCTACTGCACACTTTATAGAAAACAGTATAGTATAAACTTAACTTTCATATGAATTGGAAAACCAACCATAGCACTTCTGTTTCAGCCACTGTGCCAGTTGCAGATAAATGCAGAAGTAAGTAAGGTTAACCTGGCTCTCACTATTAAGTAGCTTACAACCTAGATGGGAAGGCCAGTGGTTATGTAATTACATAAAAAAATTACTTAACTATAATTTTGATGAGTGCTAGGGAGAGCAATATGTTTATGGAGTCAGAAAACGTTTGCATGGGTTATGCTAAGACATGACAGATGAGGGCGTTAGCCAGAACAAAGTCCTAGGGAGATGGAGACAAAGGGAAATTCAGAGAAATCCAAGAATTCAGTTCTGTTGGAACATAAATTATGTATGTGAAACAGAGTGGCTAGCAGAAATGTAGGTTATTTTATAGATAGCATATTTTAAGCTATATAAATATATGTTGTTCTGGAATAAATAATTCAACAATGACCTTAAACTTTGAAGTCGATGCCATGTGACAATAACATGGAAGTGCCAAACATGGAAGTTAGGAGTACCACACTGAAATGAACACTGACTATCTTTAAGTGGAATTTTAATCACATTAAAAATCAGATCAAATAATCAAATTTGTTTTAAAAAATTCAAAAAAATCACTAAAAGGAAGTTAAAGTTATTCCTGTTCCCACTTTCCAAAGATAAGTACCATTAAGATTTTGGTTTACTTCATCTTCATGTATATACACATAGATTTTACAAAATGGCTGAGTATAAATGACCATTCTCTTGTATTATGGGTACCTCTAGAAAAAGAGTAGGACCAAAACTCTAGAAAACTTGTAACTAACTCTCACTTTTCTAGGAACATAAATAAAGAGTTTTTAGAATCTGTTTTTAAGAACTAAATTCCTCCCTAAAATTTAGAAAGTAGTTAGTCGTTTTCACCACATTCCCACAAAACCAGAAGTGTCACAGAAAGTTCTTTGATTTAAAATCAAGGAAAGATGCTATTCCTCCTTGCAGATATATGGCCAGACACTTACTATGAAGTCTTACTATAAATAATTAAACATAAGCTGCCAATGCCCCTAGTAAAATACATGAACCAAATATATTTATGGGATGCAGTACCTAAGCTGATTATCATGTGCTTATTCCCTTACCTAATCAAGACTGGTTTGTAATTCAAAACAAATGTCACAATCTTTAGAGCAAAGGAAAATTAATGAGCATGAATAGTCTATAACTCTAACTTAAAAAATTTTAAACCAGGCCAATCAAACCTTTCTCAATCAAATCACAATTTCCTAAAAACTGAACACTTTGGGAACCAAATAATAAAGTTCATGATAATATGCTATATTCTATTCTATTCAAGTATGCCAAAAAAACACAGCTTATAACCCCAAACCTTCTTTCCCTATTAACTATAACATTTCTTAGTCCAGCAACTAAAGTACTTTGAGAGCCTCCATTTTTCACCCATTTCTGTATATTCATACACTTTGCCATGTAACTACGCAGTACTTTTCTACTCTGGATGGGATGTTCTGCCTTACCCCTTGACTCTGGCTCAGTCATGTCAATAAGCAAATGTGAATCCAGTAGAGGCTTAGGAAAGGGCTTGCATGTTTTAGTTTATTCTAAACTTCTTCTGTGATTGCCACAAACACATGCCTGAGCTAGCTTGCTCCACTTATTCCAGCCAAGACTATGCTAGATCAGCCAGATGATGCCCAGGTGGGCAAGTGAGCCCAACCCAACCTCAAAGAACTGCCAAGCCAATTCCACACTGAAGTGCCAACCTCCAGACTTATAAGCAAAATTTAAAAAATGATTAAATTGTTTTAAACCATAGATCTTTGGAGAGATGATGCAAAACATAGCATTAATGAGACAACAGACAATGGATAGACACAGCAATCATACGGTAACAAATATCTTCCCTAGTAGCATTATTTTCCCTTCTCAAAAGAAGTCAGAGTGTATTAGAGAAGGCAACAACTAACTAAATAAATAAGAATTTCCTTCTTTTATTTTTCTAATTAAATTTTCTACAGAGAAATACCCTAGTCATAGATTACAATTCCTCATAGTAAAGCCTATGTAACTGTTACTAGTCATAGTATTTTGACCATTTCCAAACTCCCACAGTGAGTGTACAGGAAGAGAAAAAGCTTATTACTCCTTTCAGACTGGTAGAGTTACTTTTACAATGGCTGTTATTCCTAGTTGGTTTTCTTTAAAATTAAAAACACCACTTCTTGTCATCAATGTGAAGTTAGAATAAACCAGATACATGCAATGAAGAGATGTTTGGAACAAATATTTTAAATTTAAATAAAGATATTCTAAAAAGTGTTACACCATTATGGCACCATTAGAATATATGGGAATAGTAACTAAGTAGAATGAGCAGTATGGAGGCTCTAACAAGATGAAGTTTATCAGGAATAAATGTCATACTTTGTGCTTAGGATTAATTAATCACCTATACTTATAATGTATGGTGTGGGAGAGAGGTAACTCAGCACACCAATTACTTAAAATTCAATTATAGTTAATAACACAAAAAGCATGGGGGAGTAGGTAAAATTAAATTGAATTGAGGTTCCACCATTGCCTGAGAAAAGGAGAGTTTTCATTTATAATTGATAACAATAATTCAAAATGCATGCTATAATATAGCCACTAAATGTAACTTTAAAAATGTGTAACTAATAAGCTAATAAAGGGAAAATATGGAATTAAAACATCTGATTAGTTCACAAGAAGGCAAAAGTGGAAAGAAAAATAAGGCAGGTGAGACAAATAAAAAACAAATACTAAACATTAACGCAAACCCCCAAATATGTCAATGATTACATTACACGTAAGAAAACAGAATTCTCCAACTAAAAGGCAAAGATGACAGACCAGGTATGAGAAATTGGTTCACAAAAATCACATCTTAAATATACAGACACAGAAAAGTAAGAATTAGCATACAAGATATGCACCAGACGTCTCTATCCACAAGACAGCAAAACTCATAGCAAACAAAATGAATTTTAAGGCAAGAACCATTTCTAGAAATAAAGGCAGTAGGGTGGAGGATGGGAAGGGATATTCATGGGTAAAAAGACCAATTTGCCATGAAGACAAAAGAGTAAAAAGTATATGCAAGAAATGACAGAACAACAGGTTCTAAATACATAAGTAAAAATTGAGAGCAATAAAGTGAGAAATTAGATAATTTTCAATCACAGCAGAAGACTTTTTTTATTTAAGATTTTATTTAGTTATTTGACAGACAGAAATCACAAGTAGGCAGAGAGGCAGGCACAGAGAGAGAGAGAGGCAGGCTCCATGACGAGCAGAGAGCCCGATGCGGGGCTGGATCCCAGGATCCTGAGATCATGACTAGAGCTGAAGACAGAGGCTTTAACCCACTGAGCCACTCAGGTGCCCCAACAGCAGAAGATTTTTATATACTTCTTTCAATAACTGCTAGAAAAAGACAAAAATTAGTAAGAATATATATAAAATCTTGGGGAGCCTGGGTGGCTCAGTCGGTTAAGCATCTGACTCTTCATTTTAGCTTGGGTCATGATCTTGGAGTTCTGGGATCAAGCCCTGCATTGGGTTCTACACTCAGCAGGGTGTCTGCTTCTCTCTCTCTCTCTCTCCCTCTCTACCTTTGTCCCTTCCACCACTCATGCTTTCACTCTAATATAAATAAATAAGTCTTAAAAAATTTATGTATAAAATCTTAACAATATGGTTAACAAACCTGACATAATTAAAATTTATAGACATCACACCATACAGCGATAGAATACACATTCTCTTCCAAGTGTGCATGGAACATTTGTCAAAAAGTAAAACTGTAAAATGAGATTCAAAAAATGTCAAGAAATTTATATCATTTAAAATATGTTCTCAGACCAAATTGAAATTTAAGCTCAAAATCCGTAACACAAAGTCAACTAGTAAAATCACAATTACTTAGGAATATGTAAAACCTTTTAAATGATCCATGTAGCAAACAGGAAATCATAATAATCTAATGACAATGAAAATAAAGCAAATCTTGAAGGATTCAGCTAAAGTAGTATATACAGGAAATTTATAGTCTTAAAATATATAAATAAGGGGCACCTTGGTGGCTCAGTGGGTTAAAGCCTCTGCCTTCAGCTCAGGTCATGATCCCAGGGTCCTGGGATCGAGCTCCACATCGGGCTCTCTGCTCGGCGGGGAGCCTGCTTCCCCCTCTCTCTCTCTGCCAGCCTCTCCACCTACTTGTGATCTCTATCTGCCAAATAAATAAATAAAATCTAAAAGAAAAAAAAATATATATATATAAGAATAAGGTTTAGAAATCAGAGATCTAAATATATATATTACAAAAAGTGATAACAGCAAATTAACTCAAACAAAGCACAAAATAATGGCATAATAAATACAAGAACATAAACTAATAATAAAAGTAAACAGACATATAACAGAGAAAATAAAGAAAGCCAAATGTGGTTCTATGTAAGAACTAACAAAAATGATTAGCTATTAACAGGACTAATTAAAAAAAAATAAATTACCAACATCAGGAATGAAAAGGAGGTCATTACTTCAGATATATGCACACTAAAAAAAGAATATATGATAAACAACCTTATTAAAATAGCCTTATAGTTTGAAAACTTCCCTTTAGACATATGATATTTGAACAAAAAGTTTACTTTCAAAAATGAAGAAAATATTTAAATTATTATGGTGCTCAAGCAGCACACTGCTTCCCTACTAACCCTTAAATTCTCAAAGACAGGCATTGTGCCCTATTATTTTTATCACTAGCTACAAGAAGACAGGGAAAATATCCTCCTATTAAAAATATTCTACTGTCTCTATTTGCAGAGGACACAGTCTTATATATAGAAAATTCTACACTAAAGACTCTGCCATAAAGTTGTTAGAATGAATAAATTCAGTAAAGATGCAGGATACAAAATCAGTATAAAAAAATCAAGTTATGTTTCTAACACTAACAACAAACTAACATAAAGAGAAATTAAGAAGACAATCCTATGTACACTGCACCAAAGAGAATAAAACACCTAAACATAAATTTAACGAAGGAGGTTAAAGTCTGTACACTGAAAATCCATATGGCGTTGATGAAAAAAAATTTGAAGAAAACACAAACGGAAAGTTATTGTATGCTTATGAATTGGAAGAATTCATGTGTTAGAATGTCAATACTACTAAAAGGAATCTACAGATTTGATATAATTCCTATCAAAATCCCAAAGGCATTTTAAAAGAAATAGAGTAAATAATTCTAATTTTTTTTTTAAAGATTTCATTTATTTGACAGAGAGAGATCACAAGTAGGCAGAGAGGCAGGCAGAGAGAGAGGAGGAAGCAGGCTCCCTGCCGAGCAGAGAGCCGATGCGGGGCTCGATCCCAGGACCCTGAGACCATGACCTGAGCCGAAGGCAGAGGCTTTAACCCACTGAGCCACCCAGGCACCCCAAATAATTCTAAAATTTATATGGAACCACAAAAGATCCTGAATAATCAGAGCAATCTTAAGAAAGAAAAATTAAGCTGGAAAGATCCTTGATTTTAAACTACAGCACAAAACTATAGCAATCAATAGTATGGAATTAGCATAAAAACAGAAAACAAATCAATGGAATAAAACAGGAAACCCATAAATAAACCCTTGCATAGACAGTCAACTACCTCATGACAAAGAAGTCAAGAACATATAATAAAGAATAGTTTTTTCAGTAAATTCTGGTGGAAAAACTGGATAAGCCACATTCAGGAGAATATATATGTTTGCTCAGACATACAAATATATTTGCCTTAAGCAAAGTTAATACATGGAAAAAAATAATTTACAAAACAAATTAAAGGTTGACTATTCACACTTCTACACTTTACTGTATGGTTCATTTAAGTAAGAGGTAGTAGTCCCAGGTCACTTAACAATGACTCATTTGCTTCAGAGTCAGCTTTCCAGAAACACTGTTCCACTACAAGAGGTGTGCAAGTGGAACTTAAGTGTTATCATGGGTAAGATTCCTTTTCTGAGCAAGTGAAAAACAGCAATTTCCCTAAGATTCTTGGATTCTTTTATCGTTATGGAGCTCCTTGAGGGCAGATGCTGTGTCTCATTCCCTTAAGAGACCTTTTCATGATGGACAGAGTAGGACTTTAAAAATTACCTCTCAGAATCAGCAAACTGGATGTTTACATGAGTCATACAGTGGTTATGTTGTGAGGTAATGCTTTAAAATCTGTCAATGTGCTGCTCTCTTTTTTCATACTACCCACTATTCAGCAGAGACCTCCATTGCCTACAGAAGAATTAGGATGTTTGAGGTGGAAAGCATAGAGAAAGGAAGTGTCACTATTCAGCACCTGACTTCCAAAACAGTCCTGAAGACTGTTTCAAAGACAGTGCTCCTGAAAGCCAGAGTTTAAGTGAGAACTGAAATGTTAAAGAGGTTAAAAAAAAAGTTGAAAAGGATTTTGTGTCGAAAAAGACAGCCCTAAAGGAAGAGAGCATAAAATGTACTCACAAGGAAATAGAAGAAACACAGATGAAAAGCTAAAGGATCACCCCCCAAAAATTAAGGCCCATCTGTCTAGGAGGATAGACAAAGAGAGGGCACAAGGAGGACAGCCAGGAGGAGAGGAAGGATTCCATGAAGAGGCTACCCTTTGCCTGGCCCTTGAGAAAACCCAGGCAACACCCACAGGCCACCCTTTTTCCTTCCAGTGAGTGCCAGTGGGTTTTCCTATAATGTTGGTTTTCCTTCCCTTTGCCAAAGAATAGGGGCCGCCTATCAACAGTTGTTGGAACACTGCACAACATATCACATCACCCAGCAGAACGGGTGGTCAACCGCCACTGGTTTGCAAACATGGTACTTGGCCAGGTGAAATTCAAAACTGGTCTCAATACAGGGAAGGCAAGAAGAAACCGAAAAAAGAGGCAGACCACTCCACATTGCTAGGTAGCAGATTTAAAAAGCAAGGGAACTTACAGATAAGGCTTATCTTAGGTGGCCACAAGATGAGTAGATCTCCGCACCTGCCCACCATAAACTTTCAAGTTTATACAGAAGCCTTAACAAGGTTCAGTCACCTACATAGTCCACATGGGTTCAATCAATAACACATTACTCTCTTGAAATAGCTCCTGATGGGAGAATGTGGGCAGAATCTATATTTTAAAGACAAGAAAGTAAGTGAGGAGTCTCTGGATTGTCCAAGGTCCAGAATTCAGGTCAACTGATAGTCACATCCTCTCGATGAACTTCTCTAACAACTGTGATGCAAAACTTTGTTTAGGCTACAAAGGACCCTATATTTACAATGCCCTCCTCCATGGCCCAAGCAATCCTAAGCATCTCAAAACAGACATAGAACTCTGATTTCTCAGAAAGAGCAGTGTGAAAGAGAAAGCACCCAGCTTATGTACTTGGTCAGGAACCATCAGAAGCAGTCTGAGATTCCTCCTTGCTCCAAACCAGGACAGGATGAAACTGACTCAGACCACATTTCCAAGTCTAGAAACCTGTGGTTTCTGAAGATCTATAATTCTATCATGTTTTTGATATAAGAGCAGTAAAAATAACTTTTTCATTCTTTTCTTTCATTATTCTAATTTCTGTGTAGTTAATAGACCATACTATATCAGTTTCACATATACAATACAGCGATTCAACACTTCCATATACTACTCAGTGCTCATCAAGACAAGTGTGCTCTTAATCCCCATCACCTATTGCACCCACCCCCCCCCCCCACCTCCTCTCTGATCACCATCTGTTTGTTCTCTACAGTTAAAGGTATGTTTCTTGGTTTGTCTTTCTCTTTTTTCTCCCTTTGATCATTTGTTTTGTCTCTTAAGTTCCACATAGGAGAGAAATCATATGGTATTTGTCTTTCTCTGAGTTCAATGAAGAAAGAGAGAAGGATTCTAAATAATAAAAAAAGTCTCATAGGTTCAGAGAATTTATGTCAGAACTGGTCAGATTATCAGGGATCGTCTCATGCACCAACTACCTCACTTTACAAATGATGAAAATGACGCTTTGGAGAGGTCAGTCACTTTTCCTAAGGTCTAGTGGAAAAAGCAAGACAAACTCAAGGATCTGCTCCTCCCTGCCATTTATGAACTGGATGTTGAAAACTCTGCTTTATGTCTTCGCATCTTACTTTATCCTCAACTATATAAAAGGTTGAATTAGGCTTTGGTTACTATGTTAAATACTAGTTCGCTAGATGAAGATAAAATCTAGTACCAGATTCTTTTGAGTTTAAAAGTGAGACTTTCCTTTTGTAAAACAGTCTCTATCCCTGTTTTCCCTTCTGGGGTGACATTTCCTTTGACTTCCCATAAGCAACTTCCTTTTAACTCCAGTTCCCACTTGCTTTCTCTAATGGTTCCATATGAGGTCACTCCACCACCCCATCTGTCTCTAATTAACCTATAGGCTGTTTTCCTGAAAATTATTTAGAATGACTTAGCAACTTTAATTTCTGATGCTGGATTCAACTGATACAGCTTAAATATAGTCAACTTGTAGCATAACATATATAGGTATATGTCATTTTATAACTTATTAAGTGACTTTGTGTGCATTATTTCTTCACAAATTTATAGACATTTTTATTTATTTATTTGTTTGTTTATTTGATTTAAGAGGAGAGCACTAGCAGAAGAGGCAGAGAGAGTCTTAAGCAGACAAAACTCCATGCTGAGCTTAGAGCCTACTTAGGGCTTGATTTCAAGACCTTGAGATCACAACGTGAGACAAAACCATGAGTCAGATTGATGGTGGTGCAGAAGGGTAGCTGAGGACAAAGCACAAGTTGACACCCTGCAACTTCCCCACTTCCCCACCCATACTCTGGGGTGGGATTTGTGTGACATTCCTCCAGGAAGCTTCCAGGGGTCTTAATGTTAATGCCTTGCTAGAGGAAAAAATAACATTAACTTGATAATAGCAGGCTTCCAGTATTGAAGGGTCTTCTGCAGCATATGAAAGTCCTTGTGCACACCTCCCTTTTTCCTTACCTCCCCCAACTCCCAACTAAATAAGCAGTCATTCCTCACAACACCAGTGCCACAGCGCTTTCTGCTCAAGGGTCCTATTCTCATGCTTTAATAAAACCACCATTTTATACCAAAGACATCTCAAGAATTCTATCTTGGCTGTCAGCTCTGGGCCTCACTCCACCAAACCTAACCTATATTCCAAAACTACATCAAGATGTTAACTGACTGTGCCACCCAGGGGCCCCATAGTTATTTATTTTTTTTTTAATACAACCTCTAGAATGTTCTAATAACCAGTACCTGGTTGAATACTGTGTTGGAGAGTGAGGTCTGAAATCCAGGTGTCTCTGATTTAGAATCCCGTGTTCTTTTTACTAAGTCATACTTCAGAAAAATTGCTTCATTCTTCTATCTCTGGAGAATGGGAGTTCAAAGAGGCTGAACAGATTCATGTGTAAGCTTCTGGTTCATGGGAGTGAGAGACCACAGTGTCAGCCCATGCTTCTGAATTGGAATAGGACAGGCAGCCCTAACTAGGACTCAACATCACCAATGTGTTATGAACAGAGACAGGGAACCACAGGCATGTGGCTTAGGAACTGACTGAGGCCAGATAGGAAAGATCATGAACAGGAGGTACACCAGGGTTGGAAAGAAAATCTCAAGGCAAGCCTCCCACCACAATAAAAGCTTGCTGAGAGGAGTTAGAGCAGGAGACCTAGGGGTGGGCCTTAGAAAGGCAGGGCCCGACCTGCCTGCAATCTGATTGCTTCTTCAAATGGCTCAGAATGAATCTGAATAGAAAATGGACTTGTGGGGTGCCTTGGTGGTTCAGGTGGTTAAGTGTCAGTCTTGATTTCAGCTCAGGTCATGATCTCAGGGTCCTGGGATCCAGCCCCAAATTGCGCTCTACACCCAATGGAGAGTCTGCTTGAGGGTTTCTTCTCTTCCTCTACTTCTCCCCACCTATTCTCTCTGTATTTAAGATGAATAAACCTTTTTAGTAAAATAAAATAAAATAATAAAACAAAATGAACCTTGCTCTGTGGAACAGGAAACGACACTGAGAACCTGAAGGAACTATACTTTCTGGCCTAACCAGCACCTCCAGAGGGATTTAGGAGGGATGCCTGTGTTGGGGGAGGCACAGAGGGGAGCCCAGTGGGAGGTCTCATGCACAGCCCACGTCCTGCCTGATATTCGATATGTCTGCGAATGCATCCATTATGTACTATCTCACACACGATGGAATTCAGAGGACCAATTCAGAAAAATAAGGGGGCAGTTTTGTGGCCTGTAATCCCACCACCTCTCTCTGTTCCTTCCTGAAATCTAACTCTGTATGTCATCATACTCAAAGGAAACACAGAGAGTGAAAACTGCCTTGAATTAGGCACATTCTCATTAAATGCTGTCTGCCACCATTAACATGGGGTGGGTTTGTTTCCATCGGAACAGTCCTGAAAAAGAAACCATACATTTTCTCAGGCTGTACACCTGACTCACAATTCTCATTCTGGACCTTGTGTTTTTCTCAGACCATAAGATCAAAGTGGAGTTATTAGATACCCTCAAATGGTTCATGCATAGAAACAAATCAAAAAGAGAAAATATTTTCTTTTCCCTCAAGGAGATTTAAAATCTGTAATTAAGGGGCGCCTGGGTGGCTCAGTGGGTTAAGGCTTCTGCCTTTGGCTCAGGTCATGATCCCAGGGTCCTGGGATTGAGCCCCACATAGGGCTCGCTGCTCAGCAGGGAGCCTGCTTCCCTTCCTCTCTGTCTCTGCCTGCCTCTCTGCCTACTTGTGATCTCTGTCTGTCAAATAAATAAATAAAATATTTTTTTAAAAAAAGAATCTAAAATCTGTAGTTAAGTGTTAAGACACAGTTCTTCCCAGTCTTTGAGTTAGTGACTGGGCTCCCCCAGCTGGAGCTTCACGGTATTTCAAGGCCTCCTTGGCGGTTGTCATGATTTAAACCAAAGTGTGTAAAAAAAGCGTTTGATTGTTCTTTATAATCTTCATAAACAAAAGGACCTCATTAGGAGATTTTAAGGCTCTTTATTTTTCCATCCTTCTTCTTTTCTTTGATTTACTGTATGATTGATCCATTTACCCTTTAACGAGTATTTTCTGAGCACCTCTATGGACTAGGTCCTATGTAAAACTGGGTAAGAGCACAAACGGAAAATTGCAATTTTGAACATGTAATTATGAACAAGACTTTGAGAAATTAAAGGGAGTCCCAAGAAAGGACTCTGGGGACTACACCTTGAGAACAATAGTTGAACTAATTATAAATGTAATTACAAACTAATTTAAACAAATTACAAATGTTTAGTCTGAACGAGAAGAGGCTAAGAGATTATGACTGTCTTTACACATCAGAAGGTGCCTGAGGCAGAAGAGGGCTCAGACTTCTTCTGTATTGTTCTATAGCCAAATTTCTCAGCCTCGGCACTACTGATATCTTTTGCAGGGTAATTTTTAGTTGTTGGGGGTTAGCCTATGCATTACAGGACTTCTAGCAGCATCTCTGGCCTCTATCCATTAGCTGCCAGTGGCATCCAGTTGAGAAATTAAAAAATGTCTTCAGACCCTGCCAAGTGTTTGCAGGGTCTTCAGACCTTCAAGTGTTTACATCAACCCCATTGAAAACCACGGCTCTGGCATCTTGAGTGGTGCCTCTTCCAAAGGGATTTCAAAAATGGGTATTAAATTAGCAGGATTCTATATACTCTCTTGCCAAAATGGCTCCATTAGTCTGTATTTTCATATGGGAGGGGAAATGCTATTGAGATCTTGTCAATGTGAGACTCAGGTCAATTTAAGAAAGAAAAAAGTCCAAAAACCAACATTTGAATACAAATGGAATAGTGAGGCTCCTGATGCAACAAGTTCCCTTTCCTTGATGAATCTGACAGAAACTTGGAAATATCAGTAGGAGAATCTGTAAAAAGATTCTATTCAACAAGCAGGTATTGAGAGGTGTCATTTCTCAGGTCTCCATAATTGTGATTCCTCGTCATGATGATATATGGTTTTATAACCCAGACACAGAAATTATGGCCACACAGAATACCATGCACTAATTAGCTACAAATTTGATCAGCTGTTTCCTTTAAGAATTTGAAGACATTTGTGCCCATAATTTAAGTTGTACCATTTTATTTTTTGTATTGATCATCTAAAATGCTTAATCATTTTCAGAATCTATGATTAAAACCCACCTGACTTCTCTTCCTGTTATGCAAAATAGTGAAGACTATTTTACACTTTCTTTTCTTCTGCCTCAGAATACATACTGGAATTATAGAAAAAAAAAAAACAACTGCTCACTGACCACTGGATAGTCGTTTGGGGTCATCAGTGTGCACATGTCTTCATTAGAATGTATTTTAATATCTTATTGTGCTAACTGCAATATTATTTTTTTTGAAGATTTTACTTATTTATTTGAGAGAGAGTGAGAGAGAGGATGAGAGGGGGAAAGGTCAGAGGGAGAAGCAGACTCCCCATGGAGCTGGGAGCCCGATGTGGGACTTGATCCCGGGACTCCGGGATCATGACCCAAGCCGAAGGCAGTTGCTTAACCAACTGAGCCACCCAGGTAGCCCCTGCAATATTGTTTTAGAACATTGAGTTAAATATGTTCTTAGACCTTCCAATGGAGAAAAATCTTTGTCTGTTTGGCAACACCCTTGCCTTTTATGTGGAGGATTAATCAGTCCTTTTGGAAACCACCCTAATCCAAAAGCTATTTCCAAAAGGTGAGAAGTTTCTCAACATTTCCCAGCATTCCCCCAGCTCAGACAAATCAGAAAGAAACAAAAGTATAGGGATGCTTCCAGGCCACGTGTTACTTTGAATCATGAACATAGTTAGAAGGCTTTTCAGAATGACCTAAAAATGAGCCATTTTAAACTAGCAATTAGAAGATCATCTGCATACCAGTATTTTTTTTAATTAATTTTAAGGCCCAGAGGGCTTTTGAATGGTTGAATAGCCCCATTACTGAGTTTTTTAATGCTTCAGCTATTAGATAATTTTTTGAATTAAAAAGACGGTAGAGAGCTGCACTGATCAAACCTATATTAGCTCCCCAGATTGCTTCTAAGCCCCAAAGGTTACTCATGTAGGTTGGATTTCCTCAAGTCCAAAATGGCTATTCCTAAAAAATTTTTTTTAATTTTTAAAAAGGCCATTCCTTAGAAATTGGAGATGAAGTCTAAATGATGCCTTTGAAGTATGTCTGCTTATTTCCATCCCCAAACAACAATGTCTCCGTGGAAGCCACTACCCAAAGTGTCAATCCCATTGGTTTATTTAATAAGGTTTCACTTATCTCCAAGATACTTAATACAGTGGGAATACTCAAACTCAGTGCCTCACAAAATAAGTTCTGAATATAAAAAACACTGGATAGAAATGAAATTCATGGCGCCTTGGTTTTCCAACCTCATCTATCATCAGTGAGTTGTGTGATTCTAAACAAACTGTGCCCTCTTCCTAGGCCTCAGCCTCTCCATCTAATATTATCAGACAGTCCTTACTTTTATTTATTTGTTTGTTTGTTTATTTTTAAAGAAGATAGAAGTTTATTGAACACACTGCAAGGGGGTGGAGAGCAGGACAGCAAAGCAGAGACTGTCTCAGATAGTGCTTACTTATATATATATTTTTTTTAATTTTTTAAGTAGGCTCCACACCCAGCCTGGAGCCCAACGTGGGACTTGAACTCACAACCCTGAGATCAAGACCTAAGCTGAGATCATAAATCAGATGCTTAATCGACGTAGCCCCCCAGGGACCCCTCAGATAGTCCTTACTTTTAGTATATGTGCTGCCGAAGCGAGCACTAGTCCTTACTTTTAAATGATGTTATTGGATTCCATATTCTACAGGCACACTAAGAGACAGAACAAACTGTACTTTTTAGAACTAAGTACCACAATTATATCTCCATTCTGAAGAGATTTGCTGTAGTTAACTCCTTCGCTGAACTCACATATTCTTCCACTGACTCAAGATACGGAAGAAACATCTGGAACTCTAAAAAAAAAGTCATCTCTAAAAAAAAAGTCAAGAAGAAACAATGGAAACTATTTGAAATAATTCATTGTTATTTGGCTTAGGTTGTTGGATAACAGTTTTAGATAAAGGAGGCTGTACTTTCCCAGATGCTTCCCACACTGGCTGGGCTTCAGAGCTGGACTTTCTTCAGGGGATTCACACCAATCGCCCAAGGCCAAGAAAAACACTCTGTCCATATTCCCACAGACTTCCTGACTGAGAGTGGTGGGCTGTACAAATCAATTTATATCTCAGCCCACTGTTACAGTAAAAACAAATTTTGTAGTAAAGGGCAACCCATGAATTTAGCATAATTTAGAATTCCAGACACAGGTATAAGGAAGAGGAATTCACATACACATACACACACACACACACACACACACACACACTCTCTCTCTCTCTTCTCCAAACCTGCTTTTGCATCCTTATACAAATGTGTTGCTGAATGCCTAAGGTAAAAATAAGCTCATTCTCTGATAAAAGCAGATAGAAGTTTGAATAAAATGAAGTAATAGCAAGTTCATCAAAACTGATGTAGCTGCTATAGAACTGCTCCAGCTCCACAGAAATCTCACTAGTTTTTGTGTCTTTTCTCTAAACTCAGCTACACTTCTTCATAGGCGTAGGGGGAAAACCTTCTGAGTTAGTGAAATTTGATTTAAAAAAAAAAAAAAAAAGGCCTGAGTAGGAAAGATGCTGGGAAGTGTTTCCACTCACCCTGTAAGAGAGCCCGTCATTCCTCAGCCACGTTCCTCCAACCAAACCCAAAGCCTGAAGTCCACTTCACTTTTTTAAAGGATTTTATTTATTTATTTGACAGAGAGAGAAATCACAAGTAGGCAGAGAGGCAGAGAGATAGAGGAGGAAGCAGGCTCCTCGTCAAGCAGAGAGCCCAACGTGGGGCTCGATCCTAGGACCCTGAGACCACGACTGGAGCAGAACACAGAGGCTTAACCCACTGAGCCACCCAGGTGCCCCTATCAAAGCCTGATAGGACATGACATGATAATTAAGACTGAGTATGTACTGTGCACATATGCCTAAGCACTTTTCATGTATTAACTCGTTTAATCTTAACAACATCCATGATGGTTAATTTTATGTGTCAACTTCACTTGTCTAAGGGATGGCCAAAAAGCTGGTAAAACATTATTTCTGGGAATGCATGTGAGGGTGTTCCCAGAAGAGATTAGCATTTGAATCAGTAGACTAGGTAAAGAAGACTGTCCTCACCAAGGTGGGCATCACCCAATCGCAACAGAACAGAAACATGGAGAAAGAGCAAATTCTCCTCTTTGCTTGAATGGAGACATCAATCTCCTGTGCTTGGAAAATGCCACTCCTGGTTGTGGGTTTTTGGACTTGGACCAGAATTTACACCATCAGCTCCTCAATTCTCAGGCCATTAGACTTGGACTGAATCACACCACCAGCTTTCCTGTTTTCCAGCTTTTGGATGGCAGATCACAGATCGTGGGACTTGTTGGTCTCTAACCATGTGAGGAATTCCAGTAATAAATCTCCTCTTATATTTATCTGTAGAACTCAGACTAATACAACAACCTTATGAAATAAAATCAATTATTAACTCCAATTTATAAATGCAGAAATACAGTACATGTAGACTCAATAATGTGCCTTTGGTTACCTAATAAATTTCACAAAAAGAAGGATTCAAGTTCAGGCAATCTCACTTCATATTTCCTCATTCCTGACCAGTGACAACAATAACAAAACAATAATAACAATTAACACTATGATTAACCATTATTGTGTATCTATTATATGGCATGCCCTATATCTTTTTTCATTCAATCTTCACTTTCTCTTCACAAATTGAGAGTTAGTATTCCCATTACATGGATTCTTTTTTTTAAAGATTTTTTATTTATTTGACAGACAGAGATCACAAATAGGCAGAGAGGCAGGCAGAGAGAGATGGGGAGGCAGGCTCCCTGCTGAGCAGAGAGCCTGATGCGGGGCTCAATCCCAGGACCCTGGGATCATGACCTGAGCCAAAGGCAGAGGCTTTAACCCACTGAGCCACCCAGGTGCCCCCCATTATATAGATTCTGAGAGGTTAACTAAATAGCCTGGTGTTCAACAGTTGTAAATGAGAGAACACGACTCTAAGCCTCTGCCTTTAAAATACTTTCTGCCCTGTTTTAGGAGGGTCTGTAAGAAAATTGAGGGAGAGTGGATATAGTCGTAGGTGGCTAAGAGCTATCAACCAACAGAATATGGATAGACCCAGCATAAAATGATACCAAGGGAAAAATGCTGAGACATAAATTCAGCAACTTTATAGTTCGAAAAAATCCCAGTACTGCTCCTAAAAACACGTAGACTCCTTTTCCAGCCAGCCATGCCTTACTCCACACTCCAGGGAGGACCTGATCATCAAAGCCCCTGCCCTCTCTCTAGATCACTTTGGTTACCTAGGACTCCAAAATTCCCCACCCAAATGATCTCCAGCCCAAGAGGGGTATAAATGGAGCGAGTTGGGGTGTGTGTCTGCCTTTGTATGGAAAGAACCTACAGATACAAACAGAAATATGGCAAGCTATGAACTAGGGTCTGGGCGCCCCACAGCCATCAGGTTTCACCACAAAATTATGGTAAATCCAAGAAGTTTACATTTGAACCTGCCTTTTTAGGATAGTCTGAAGCTATATTCATCAAGAGAAAAGGATGGAGCATATCTTATGTAAATACTTTAAGTCTGACTGATAACTTTGAAAGACCTATGTCCTTTAAGTCTCCATTGACACCCTTGCCCTGAATCCAGAATTGCTAAGGGAAGGCTCAAACAAGTTCATTTCATTTCTTATCTTTTCCCCTCCAACAGAGGAAATGTGCTGCCATGAGGTCACTGTAGTATTTAATTAGTAGTAGTTAACAAACTTACTCTGTGGCTCCACTGAGGAAACTTGCCAGAGTCTCATTCCATCTCAGGTAAAGGCAACTTCCTGTAGCTCCCTCCTCAGCCCCCACTATGGACTAGGAAAACAACCATCACCTGGTGTTTTGTAGGAATTTCCATTTACATGACACATTAGTGTTTATTTCGTTGGCAACAGCTGTTTCATTGATTCGTTTCAATGTTCATTACATCAGCTTGACATGTAAGATTATAGTGTGCTGTCTACGTGATGCCAGAACTGCCAGATGATTTCATCGGACTCAGTCCAACAGGCAGACAATCTATTTTGAAAGAAAAATTAGGCCATTTGTGTTCACTTGCTTGTTATTTTTATTGGTTTTTTTAAACTATCAATTCTATTAAATCAACAGGGAAATCAGTCATGCTCACTTTTTCCACAGAAGCCAATACAATTCATGCAGCAGTTAAAAAAAAAAAAAAATCCTGGTATAAGGTCAAGCTATTAGTCAGTCAATGTTGGTTCCAGTAACATCGCCTTCATCGCCTACGTTGATATTCCAAACTGATGAGATGTCTACAGGGGAAAGTTCATGGCATGGGTCAGCATTCTAAAGCCAAGCGAGACACAAAATGCACCAGAACAGACACATACTCTTCGGAGTCTTGATGAAGATAGCTGGGCTAGATTTACAAAGTGTTGGTGACTGTAGTCACCAGTCATTCTGAACACGCATGAGTTCACAAAATCCAAAATGTCTCCATATCACATTCCTATGAGCTTCCCGCCTTCCTCCACTGGTTAAGCACAGGAAAAGTTTAAATAAATGTGATCTTATAACCATCTGTGCCGTCACTTGATGTCCAGGGATGACCTGCCTCAACCCACTTCCTGCTTGGAGGGAAGGGGCTGGATGTCATGTAGCAGGAGATACATAAATAGACTTTGAGACCCAGTTGCTTGGATACTCTGTGAAATTCCCTTCACTGACAACCACACCACGGCATGTTAATAAATTGAGCATCTAACTGAAAGCCATGTGAGAATAAACCTGATTCATTTTCTGTGGGTGGCTGCCAAAAACAACATAGAGTGATGAGGAATCATTAAAGAAGAAGCTTCCGCAGCCTTGGAAAAAGTGCCCACTGACTTTGGGGAAGGCACCTTAGAGGAGTGATGCCCCTCCACTTAAAGACAGAGACTCCTCTGGCCAGAGGGAGCAAGTTATTTTCCAATCTAACCTGCAAGTCAGTTGTGTCATAGTACAAATTTGAAAGGCCAGATGAAAGGAGTGAATTTTACTGATCATTCCCCCTTCCTAAGCAGCATAGTCTCCCAGGATTGCTTTGTTAGAACGCAGTAGATCACAGCTTGTGGTAGGTAAGGCCGCAGCCCAAGCTAAATGATTTCATTAGGCACATGCTGACTTAGCCCAGATTGTTCCCTTCGGGTCCTGGATCCTACAAGGAATTGAATCATCCTCCATCATAATTACCGGAAGCATCAGAAGCAGCTGTTGCCTCCTCCCCAATGCTCATGCCAGACAGCAGACAGCCTGAGGGTCCCATCATCTGACAATGATACGCTTCATTTCAGCGTGCATGCCTGTGTATTCCACTGCCTGGGCCAGGAGCCATTACCTGCCCACTCGCTGCAGAACATGGTGTGGAAAATTCTCTCCACGGCAAGAGAGCAGAGCGAAGACAGGGATAGTGCTCCCACTAAACACAACAGGCTTACAAGCCCTACCCTTCACTGAGACTATGGAATACTACTGTTAGTATTCGTCCTGAGTCATTCATCCCTGCTTTGTGCTAAGGGCCACACTAAGTGTTCTGTGTACAGTATCTGACTTCATCCTCCAAAAATATCCTCAAGATTAAAAAGTTACACAGTCATCCACCAGAGCAGAAGGGAAAGTAAAACAGACCTTCTTTGCATAGATTTATGAAAATAAAAAAGAGCGAGAAAACATGTAACCACTGATCCTGAAGTTCTGGATGGAGGGAAGAGAATTACGGGCCACCTGTAAACACTTATGATCATCTGCTCTGTGGTAGGTCTTGCAGTGGATGCTGGGGAAACAAGAGAAGACAGTGACATGAGCTTTACACTAGAGGAATTTAAGGATGACTTTTTTTTTTAAGATTTCATTTATTTATTTCAGAAAGAGAGACAGCACGCATGCAAGCATGAGTGGGGGTGAGGGAAAAACAAACTCCCCACTGAGCGGGGACCCAGGACTCTGGAATCATAACCTGAGCCAAAGGCAGACAGACACTTAACCGACTGAGCCACCACTTAAGGATGACTTTTAAACAATGTTTTGAGGATGAGGAGGGACAGTTTGGTACAGGGAGTGAGGAGGATGAAGGGTCCAGCTGCAGCATCATCCCCATGGGAGGATTTTTTCTAGAGATGAGGCACACAGAGAGTATCTGTCCTTACCTATATCTGGGGAAAGACTAAATTGGAAAGCTCTTTTATTATACTCTCTGTATATAATGCAAGAAGGAGTTTAGAAAGACCTGAAGGGACTGGAGTGTCAGAATCTTGTGGATTAAATCAGCTCTACATCCCCTAATGTAACCAAATCCATGACTCCCACTGGAAGGTGTTGGCCAGGAGTAAACAATAATAAACCAATTTAGTTCTTACACAGACAGCATGAGATTATTACCCTGATTTTAATGATAAGGAACTAACCTGCCCAAGGCTATATAGCTAGAAAATGACAAGCTGAGAAAACCCAGGTCTCTATGTCTCCAGAACCTGTCTTCATAATCACTACACTTTATTGTCTCCCAGGCACAGAGGATTCTAGACAAGTGAAAGATTACATGGAAAAGATGGGACAGGAATCTTCCTCAGAAAACATCTGCTCTCTTCAGTCTTTGCCTCTCCATGGAATCAACATGCTGGGGGCATTTTCCTTGTTCCCAATATTCCTGTCTACATTGCCACCAACTTACCCTCCGGTAATACCAGTCATGCTGGAATGCCACCTTACCCTGGACCACTTAGTTTGTCCCTGCTGAATGTTCTTTCTTTGTCTTTACAAGGAATGCTTATCACTAATGCAGAAATTCAATTACCATTTGGATTTATTTATTCATTAGCCTGATGCATAGCACACACCGTTCAGTGCTACACTAGTAATGAAATCAGCATATCTGACAGAGAGAGACAGTGTACATGTTCAGACGAGACAGAAAATAAGCCGACGCAAGCCCCACAATCTTGTATTACTGCTGCCAGCATGCTGTGCTAATCCTCTGACCTGTTCTTTCTGCATATGTGGTGATCAGTGATAACACATGCTGGGGCTGCATCCGCAGAGGCTGGAGCAGAAAATGCACTGCCCAAGGCTGCCTTGCTCATTTGGCAAACCGCCCAGCCCTTGACTAAGAGAATCCCAGGGGAAGATGAGCCCCTGGCCCAGTGGATTTGTGTGACATAGGTCGCTTTCCTTCCAGATAACAGGTTGACACAATCATAGTATCACAAGGCCAAAAATAAGATGCAAATTCTGATTTTTGTTGTTGTTGTTCGAGTGGCCTTCACATTCATGCAGGGTCTGGTATACCTGACTCTTTTTATGGTTCTTATTGGCACCTATGGGGCCCTCCTGCCTGAATTCTTGGCACAAACAGACTCTGGGAAATGCTGAGTGATCAGTGAGAGTGTGCAATGACTCAGGTGGCAGACACAGCAGTCGGGGCCAGGCACACGTGGCACCCAGAGTCATTTACGTAGAAGAAGAACTGGGAGGACAGGGGAAACCCAGACATTTGAGAGTCATATACACCTGGATTCAAATATCTACTCTGCCACTAACTTACTGTGAGACTTTAAGCAAGTCACTTAATTTTTTTTTCTTTTATAAACTGGTGATAAAATCCATCCAGATGGAGTGTATGAGGATTAGAGATGGACACGGTGGGCGCTCCATCCTTCACTGGGATGATGATGATTCCACAAGGAACAATCAAGAGCCACTACAGAAAGGAGACATAAATCTGAAGTCTAGGAGATGAACCAGAAATGTGAACTGAAGACCATAAATCAACGAGTAAAAAGTAATAAACCAACAATGATTCACAGAAAGGAAAGGAAGGGCAGTTCATTCTATTCACCATTCATGTGGAGGCTTATTTTAAAGGAGCCCAGTTGCCTCCTGGAGCCACTGGTGTTCCACAATATCAGTGAATTCTGACCACCCTGACACCTGAAAGCATCCCCAGGACCCTTGGTAGCAGCTGGATAGTCTTTCTCCTCTTCAAAACAGAAGCCCTTTATTATGCTGAAATCAGGAAGAGCAGAGGCGCAATAAAGATGTCTCTACTCATCTTGAGTTTTCCTGCTAAGTTTGTGAGGAAACTTGCAGCCATAGTTTTAAATGAAGCCCGCTTTAATTGGATTTGATATCTTCCAAAATCCTTTCTGGGTCAAAATATATCATTCTATACTCCGCTAGCATAACACTCAGTTGTATCTAACTCAAAGGCTCTTTTTCCTTCTTCCTACTTATATCTGTACAAGATTTGATTGTAGTATATCTCGTGTCACACATGTTACATGGCAATCTTTATTTGTACCTCTGTCCATCCACAAGACTATAAAATCCTTGAGGGCAAAGACAAGATTTTATATGCCTAAGACTTAGGCAGCTTCCTAGAATAAACTAGTTGTACAATTATGTGATTATCATTACATAAGTCGATACTATGAGACAACACACAGCAACACTGTGAATCGAAGAATTTGTATCCTAGTTTCTTTCAACCCAAATATCTAGTCAAGCCAAAAGGCTCTATCCAGATTATATTAGCGTGAAAATACTACCATTTGGCTATTACTATCAAGTGAAACTCCAAGAATTAAAATTATGCAAGAAGATAAAAGCTGCCATTTTTATAAGCAGAGTTGTATAATACGTTGACATTGGAACAGTCCATATGAATTACCCAGAAATCCTGAGTAACCTAGCATTTCCTTCTAAAAATAATTTTATTTTTGGTTGCAGTTTCCCTCATTAGTTCCACTGCTAAGTAACAACTCAATCTCCAGCTAAACTATGTAATTCCAATTTGCCTTAATTCTACACATTGCATCTCTAACCAAAGCAAATCACTGTGCAATTATATATAAATCAACCACAAAATGAATTAATAGTAGTAATAATAGCCATCATTTCCTAAGTGAATATCATTTATATTTCATTGTTTGACATGGATTATCTCCTTTCCTCTTCAAAATGACCCTTTGAAAGGGTACTACTGATATCCCCATTTTATAGATAATGAGACTGAAACACAAAGGGGCTTTGTCACTTAATCCATAGGCATGTGGACCTGTTCAGCCCAAGTCATCCCCTGTCACTGGAGCTGAGGAGAAAGACTTGAGAAGAAAAAACGTGAATAACAATGGACTAGTTACCACCACCATTTATCTTGTAGGAACTCTCTTAGCTATGACATTTAATATCATTTTATGATGATGATCTATCTTGAAATTTGCATATTCTTCAAGGAACAACCCTCAGTTACAAGCAAAGAAATGATGCATTTTAATATAAAGCACTGGTACATCATTAGTTAACATGCATTGGTCTATATGGATAACACCATAAGACACCATGTCTCATCATCTTCCAAATCCCCACAAAGTCTACAAGAGAAAAACACCAGAGAGAGACATGGTGTAAGAATGCATAAATCCCCAGGCCATGTTGCAGAGGCATTACTATTAGACAACCAAGGAAGGAGCACTGTTCTTCAAGTGGAAAGAAAACCATACTTCATACTTTGGTCTTCTACTTTTACATGTATGAGCATTATCATTATTTCTAAGTTTGTGCATTACAGTTCTAAACCTAGACCCTGCTCCTTGTCTTCCTGACAGTGCTTCCCAAACTTAGATAATTCCTTAGGGGTCATCTGATTTCTCTAATCTCTTGTTCACTCACAGTGGTAGGACATAATGAAATTAAAACCTTGGAAATGCAAGTAAAAATGATGCAGATGCCCACTATCAAAGCCAGCCCAGAAGATAATCAATGAGTTGTGTGATGTCAAAGTCAGTAGTTGGGTGTCGGAAGGGCAGACATCAAAAGTTCAGTAGAATGCACAGAAGAAAAGAAAGGATAAGCCAGGGCATATGAGACAACCGAAAATGGCAACACAGGAGGAGATTCTGGCAATACAAAAATTTTGGCAGATGGTTTTTACTTAATAACAATAATAATGGTAACACAACCATTTATTAAGTGACTATTAGGTGTCAGATACTGTTAGGCTTTTTATACAGTTATGTGATTTAATCCCTTCATTAGCTCCATGAAAATGGGATTATTATCTAATTTTACAAATGAGGGAACTAAAAATCAGGGAGATAAAAAAAACTGGTCTAAAGTGAGACAGCTATTAAATGAGAAAAACAGAAACCAAACCCAGTTCTGTTAGATTCAAAAGCCTGTTATTTCTTAACACCATACAAAATCCCTTCCTTGCATTTTTTACCACTAAGTACAGAGTGTCTCCTTTGAAAGATATATTAGTGGATTTTTCAGACAATATTACTGTCCATCTTAAAGGTTCAAACCTGTTGTCTTAGCTGGACTCTTGATCTACTTCTTCCATATCAGCCTAGTCTCATAGCAACGGTATGTTTTTAGCTTTCAGTTCTTTATTCAGAGGCTTACCCCAAATCCATATCCACGTTAGCCAGTGCCATTTGCTCAGTGCAATGGGTCGTTCCCTTTTCCCATTTCCTGGCTCCCTTCAGAATCTTTATAGTGTGTTATTTCTGGACCAGTTGTTCACTGTGACCGTGTGTAAAGACTCAGAGCATCTGCCAGCTTCCTAGCAGATGGCTGAACTCTAGTGAATGGCTACTGACCTGTGGACTATGGAGCAGAGGCTGACTATGCCTGTGCCTAATGGAGAGACTCTTCCAGATTTTCACATGGTATAAACCTGGGATTCTACTGATCTACAGTAGAAGATGAGAAATCTCAATAATAATGATGATGGTGATAATAATGACAATAACAACATTTACCAAGTATTTCTGAGTGTTTATTGTGTGCCAGGCACTGCTCTAAGTACTTGAAACTTGCATCAGTTAATCTTCGTAACAGTTGAAGAAGGCAGGTATTATCCTTAGTCCCATTTTATAAGTGAAAAAACTGAGGCCCCGAGAAATTAAGTTATCCAAATCCACAAAAGCCAGAAAATAGCAGAGCAAGGAAGAATTCGAACACTGATTATCTGGATTCAGAATCCCTGACTGCTTCCTACACCATTCTAGTTAGGCAAAAGTTTAGGTTTTATTTGCTGCCACCTATTTGTTCCACAAAAGGGAGCTAGGATCCAAAGTATTAATCAGGAGAAGCAAAAGGCCTCTCATAGAAGCCAACAAGATAAGGGCTGATTCATAGTAGAAAAGAAAACAGTGGGGCACCTGGGTGGCTCAGTGGGTTAAAGCCTCTGCCTTCGGCTCGGGTCATGATCCCAGGGTCTTGGGATCGAGCCCTGAGTCAGGCTCCCTGCTCGGCAGGGAGTCTGCTTCCTCTTCTCTCTCTCTCTGCCTGCCTCTCTGCTTGCTTGTCAAATAAATAAGTATCTGTCAAATAAATAAATAAAATCTTTAAAAAAAGAAAAGAAAAGAAAACAGTAGTAACAACTAGCTCGTGCTGAGCTCCTCCTCTGTACCACGTGCATGTATCCTCTCACAAAGCCCACACCAATCCTATTAGAGACACCTTAAGGGTAACATGAACTCCAATTAAAAGACAAAGAAGTATGCTTACCAAGGACACACTTGGTAAAAGACAAAGGTAAAAGACACAGGGGCGCCTGGGTGGATCAGTCCTTAAGCATCTGCCTTCGGCTCAGGTCATGATCCCAGAATCCTAATATCAAGCCCCACAATGGGCTCCCTGATCACCTTGAAGCCTGCTTCTCCCTCTCCCACTCCCCCTGCTTGTATTCCCTCTCTTGCTGTTTCTCTGTGAAATAAATAAATAAAATCTTTAAAAAAAAAAAAAAAAGGACAAAGACTGTATCAGATACCTACTCCCACAGTAATACTGCCTGACTGACCATACCAAAATTTGCTAGATCAAAACAAACACTCTTATTTAGCTCCCATTTTCAGATTGATACTTTGGCTTGGTTGGGCTGGGCAATTTCTCTGTTTTTCCTGGGATTCCTCATACATCTGAGGTCACCTGTGGGTCAAAAAGGCAGCTTTGTTGTTCTTGATTGGGCTCTCTCATCTCTGGGACTCAACAGAGTATCCAGAGAACACAGATATACGTGCAAGACCTATGGAAGGTTATACTTGGAACAATATATCATGTTTTTTACCACTTTCTATTAGTCCAAGCAAGTCATAACACCAGCTCCAATTCAAGGGCTGGAAAATAGATGGGAAGGGGTACAAAATCATACTGCAGAGGGCACAGATCTAAGAAGGCAAGAACTATTATGGTCATTTTGTAATCATCTATTGCAAAGGCAAACCACAAAAGCAGTTCTGACCAACTCCAGGGTCCTTACAGGTATGCAAAACTACCTCCAATACAAAATTGAAGTTTGCATACCTTTAATTAAAACACTCAAAAAATGCATCTATATAAAAAGATGTTGTGATATATATGGAAATGAAGTATTATTCAGCCACAAGAATGAAGGAAAACCTGTCATTTACAACAAATGGAGGGATTTTGAGGGTATTATGCTAAGTGAGATAAGCCAGATAGAGAAAGACAAGTATTCTATGTCATTCATATGTGGAATCTAAAGAGGCTGAACATACAGAAACAGAGAGTAGAATGGTGGTCACCAGGGACTAGGGGGTGGGGGAGATGTTGGGCAAAGTGTAAAAACTTGCAACTAGAAGATGAAGAAGTTCTGTAGATCTATTGCACAGTGTAGTGATTATGGTCAACAATACTATATTATGTACTTCAAAATTGCTAAAAGATTAGATCTTAAATGTTCTCCTCACACAAAAATGATAATTATGTCATGTGATATGGGTGTTCGCTAGGTGTTTGCATTTATCCAGCTTCGCATTCTCTGAGCTTCCTGGATCTGTGGATTCATGTCTGACATTTACTTGGGGAGACTCTAAGTCATTATTGCTTCAAGTATTTCTTCTCTTCCTGTCTCTCTTTTTTTCCCCTCCTTCTGGCAGTCTCACATCACATATGTTATACCTTTTGTCATTGTCCCATAGTTTTTAGATAGTCTGTTCCATTTTTTTTTAATGCCATCTTTCTCCTAGCTTTTCAGTTTTGAAAGTTTCTACTGACATATCCTCAAGCTCAGAGATTCTTTCCTCAGCCATATCCAGTCTACTAATAAACTCATCAAAGGCATTTTCATTTCTGTTACAATATTTTTGACTTGGCTAACATTTATTTTTGGTTCATTCTGAGAATTTCTATTTCTGCTTACATTAGCCATCTGTTCTGGCATATTGTCTACTTTTTCTATTAGAATCCTTAGCGTATCAATCACAGCTATTTTAAATTCTCTGTCTGATAATCCCAATCTCTGCCATATTGGAATCTGTTCTGATACGTGCTTGCTCTGTCTCTTCAAACTGTGTGTCTTGCCTTTATTATACCTTATAATTTTTTTGTTAAAAGCAGGATATGACAGAATGGGAAAAAGAACTCTAGTAAATGGGGCTTTAGTGACATGGTGGCTAGTTGTAGAGGGCAGGTAAAGCATGGTGTAGTCCTATAATTAGATCTCAGTCTTTTAGTGAACATGTGCCCTTGTGCTGTGCTTCTCAACTCCACCATATAGTTAGGTGGGACAAGATGGACACAGGAGGCTGGGGAATACCTTTCCTCAGGTCAGCTGGGCTCTCATAAAACCCCAATAGATTAGGTTTCTGGTAAAGCAGTTTCTCTTGAGGGCAGGCCTTGTTAAGAACAGAGTGCTCTCGCATATTTCAATATAGCTCCTTTTCCTCTTCCTCTGCCAGAAGGATGAGAGAATTTTCCTTCAATATTTACTGTGAAATCCTGGTAGAAGTTTGAGAGGTAAAACTCACAGAAGTGTGTGGACTCTCTTCTGCCTTGATCACCAAGGAGTTCTTACTTCTCAGACTTGTCCACACTGACCCTCCAGCAATTTGTCAGTTACAGTTTAGGTTCTCCCAGCCTGTACCAGTTCCTAAGGAGGTTTCTGCTCATCAGTTTCTTCTCTGGTAAGTTAAAATTTTCTGTATCACTTGTCTCTCTAATTTTGAGGGGCAGTAGCTTTTCCTGTGACTTAAATTATCTGGAAGAACTAGAAAGAATCATTAATTTGTTAATTTTCTTTCCGTTTGTTCAGTTTTTTACTTGTCATTAGGACAGAGTAACAACTTCTAAGCTCTTTATATGCTGGACCAGAAACCACAAATTATCTTTTCATTGCAGTTTATCAATTTCCTACTATCTATAATATTTAATGAGCTGGATTTATCTTTCAGTTCACTTGTTAGAGGACTCAAAGGAAAAGGGGATGTGATGGTTATAAGATGATGGTAGCTTCAAAGAAGAAAGATTTCAATTGTGCAGGGATGAATCTGAAAGTGATTTCCTATGGATTTTGCATGCTTTTTGGAGAAATCACTGGCTTTAGAGACAGAGTGAGTAATAAAACTAAAGGCAACTTTTACTTATGGGGACTTATTTCAGGTCATAGTGGGTCTAAAATAGCATACGCAATAAGAACCCAAGAAAGCTGAAATTCCTTGAGGACAAAACAAAGAAGCAGAAAATATCTCATGGGGTTTCCAATTTCCTGCCCCTCTCTTAGCCTCTGTGTATGCCAAGCATTGAGTTAGGCATTTCACATATGTACTGATCATTTTAACTTATATTTCATATTCATAAAGAGCCATACTTAGATAAGAGACAGCCCAAGAACCCAACTGCCTGGGTGATATTTTAGTTTCAATATGGTTAAATCCTCCAATTTCCCTATGGCTTCAAATGCCTCAAATTGGACCATCCATTGCTTGGGTATCACCCAGAACTATTTTCTCACCTTTCTCATAAAAATATGAATTAATGCAGCAAGTTAATTTTGCTGGTTCATTTTCATTTTACTCTATTAATACTACTACTACTACTACTACTACTACTACTACTACTACTGCTATTAGTTATGGTTCCATTAGTAGAACCTAGAGATCTTCTTCAAAAGGGAAGTCAGGCTATGAAAAAGTAGTTTCTTAAAATTCAGATAACAAAAAAGTAACCATGACGAAATACAAAAATCAGCTAGCCAAGAAAATAGCTTATTTTACATCTAAGTTTCCTTTTCTCTCAAGTTTGTGTAAAGTCTCCTTTAGCTGACAAATATCTTCATTCAAGGAAAGGAACATTTGTTTCAGATAATGTTCTTATTCCTGAAGGAAAAGAAAAGGCAAATTCTCAAGTGAAGGATGTCCTGGGGAACTAGTTTAGCAAATGATAATGACATTTTCCTGTTCTCATTTAATATCATACAAGAATAAATATAGGTGACATGGAACCAAGTAGAAGAAAAGATACTCAGAATAATAGAATGTGAAATCAGAATGGTTCCTTAGAGATCAGCTAGTCCAACTTCCTTATTTTCCTGATGGGATCTGAAACCTAAAGAAGCAAATTTCATTGTCCAAGTCACCAACTGACTGTTACTGGCAAAACTGAAGTGAGAACCAAAACTTAGAATTCCCTATTCACTGACTTTCTTAATTAATTTTGCAGGACTCAAAGACTCTTCTTCCAAATCCTGGCATCTATCTGTCCATGAACTTATATTCTCTTCTGCCAAGCTACCAAGTAAGGGCCACATTCTACTCTCCAGAAAAAAGATGATATGTTTAGCTTTGTTACATGGGTGTCACCTAAGGAGGCCTAAGATAGAATTTATAGAGTTTTCTGAACTTTAATGGAAAAGTGTTTTCTTCAGTAGCCTATAAATGAGACTGAGCATTTTCTTCAATTACATACAGATGTAGGCAACAAACCACAGTAGTATTATTAGTTTCTGTGACTTTGTTACCATAGAAATCAGATGCTTTTATATCCTTCTACAGTTTTTGTACACTTTGAAACATCATTTATGTTTAGAATGATTTTGAAATTATGATACTCATCAGACTTGCTCCTAGATATTAATATTTAATGTCTTTATAAAAAGGCACATACATTGCCATTTCATAAATGTAGTTTTTAATAGTTGGTCATTGGTTTCCTTAGTAACCATACATAATTTATTTTATGGCAGGCCCTGAATAGGCAATCATATAACGTTGTATAATTCTCTCCCAAAGGTCTTCCATAACACAAGATCCCTAAGAACACTTCTGGGTCTGGCTATATCCCTGATTTTAAAGTAGTCCCACAGCCCATGACAGGGAAGAACACCTTTAAAAATGTATCCACAATAGGGGAACAGACCAATGTATGATCTACTGGGACAAATAAGTACAAGCAATTAAGAAACCAGCTGGAATTGACCCAATTCAGCAACAATGGCTGAATTTTAGGGTAGAGGGCTAGGCTTCGAAGTTCAAATTAGGACTTGGGGGTTATTATCAATTCTTCCTGTGCAGCCTTTCCTGCTACCTCTCCTCCTCTCTTCGCCTACCCTACGATGCAGCATATCAGTGAAACTCTGGGGACTCCACAGTGGAACACCACTGTGAAAGAACTGGATCCAAAAGGATCTTTCCCTATAGCAAAGAGGATATCAGAAGCAGTGTGAGCTAAAGCCTTGAGCAATTCAGAGATGGGCAAGTCAGAGAAGAAAGAGAAGAGTGTGACTGTAAACCATAATTAGCAGAACATCAATTAACAACTCAACAAAAAGAAAGCAGCGGCATCAAATATCACAGCAGGGACCATGTCACATATTGGAGAGTGTGCTGGTTAAGAACTCGAATGCCAGTCCGGACTGTCCACGTCTGAACCGACTCAGCCTCTTCCAAGATATGTGATCTAAGCAAGCTACTTCGCCTTCCCACATCTCTTTTCCCCTGTCACTAAGATATGAATAATAGCTATTACCTTCATAGAGTTTTGTGAGAACAGAATGAATTAATTTGAGGAAAGTGTATACAATATGGCCAGGCACATTGGAAGCATGCAACAGTAAATGTTATACATTAGTGATAACAGTGACTCTGAATATAAACATAGGACAACTGTGTCCTCCAGCCCATTTTTGAAAACTAGCCCTTTTTGAATGCATAAACTGGTGCTGGCATTAGGAGTACACTCAGGTTACATATGTAAAACCCCCTGGAATCCTGGGGGATTTTTGAGGGATGTAGTTCCTAGAAATAACCGATTAGTCAACTTGATGAGGCCTCAAGATATCAAATTTAAGGGTATTATTAGAAAAGTGAAGCATGAAATATAGCAGCCAATCCTTCAGAATGATTCTGTTATTTGTATAACACTTTAAGATCAAGAATAATGGTAATTATTATATGTACAATAAGAATATTTAGCAAATTCTTAAATTACTTTGATTTTAAAGACTGAATTTTAGTATTCTAAGGCCTATATCTCAGGCACTCTTTCCCTCATACAAGAAAGCACCTAGTACCATGTCTGAACCATTGTAAGAATGCAACAAATGCCATAGAATAAATGAAGAATAAGTTAATGAGAAGACTCTCTGCTGTGAAAGGTAAGTCTTAGGGAAATCACAATACCTGTGAAATCTACATTGCATTTCATTTTGATTGCTATTGATGACTTGGTATAATATACATTCTAACAGTATGTTGAAAATATACATGTCTGTCTGAGGTATAAATAGGAGTGGCATTTATTTATTTGCTAATCCTTCCCTCCTACAGGTGTTACCTATGGTACAGTGATCTGGGCCAGGTTATTATATTTGTGGATTTTATTCTAACCCAGCACTGTCACATAACTTCCATCACAATATTTTATGGGTCAGTTTCTCTAGAAATAATAGTGTACTTACTGTATGCAACAGGGACATGCATTCATACTTCTTTTTCCCTCAATTCCCATGGTAACTTCCATTCTTTATCCATGCAAGAGTGACAGTAGCAAGTCTAACCCAATTGTTATTCACCTTTTGGTTACATATCTAGGGAGACCCGAGTGTTTACAAATGCCCGTGATTATAAATGGGAGGCTGAATCTCTTCAGCTACTAGAATATCTATTGACTGGAAGATTAGTGGCCTTTATTTCTAAAACATTTTTGTGGTTCAGGCAAAGTTGTAGCATCCCCAAGAGAATTATCACCTGTAATGTGCAGCATGGGACAATCCTCTTGTCTGTTCTGTGGCTCTATGTTTCCCAAAACTACCCTTTCTCTTGTCCATTGGCTCTAGCATCCCAAAGCCTAAGGATCCCCATACATAGAGTCTAACAGCCCCAGACAGCCAATCACTCACAAACTCAAAGTCAGAACATTTCCTTTCCCATTTTTTCTTAGGATTCTGCTATACCTTCTTAGCTCTGAAACACAAAACTCTAGTCCCTAATAAATAACAGAATTTGGGAATAGTATGATGTCCTCAATGCCAATATGAATGTCCTCAATGCCAATATGGAACTACCATCACTTTAGTTAAAGCAGCCAAAAAAATCTAAGTCTGAATTTTGATAACATATTTGGCAACAAGTGAAATATTATGAAATATTCTAATTAACTCAAGAAAATATATATTGAGGGGTGCCTGGGTGGCTCAGTCAGTTAAGTGTCTGCCTTTGGCTCAGGTCATGATCCCAGGATCCTGGAATCAAGTCCTGCATTGGACTCCTTACTTAATGGGGAACCTGCTTCTCCCTCTCCTTCTGCCTGCCACTCCCCTGCTTGTGCGTTTTCTCTCTCTCCTTCTCTTTCTCTCTGCCAAATAAATAAATAAAATCTTTAAAAAAAATAAAAAATATTTATTAAGAACCAGTTTTGTAGTGGATCAAATAGAGGCAATAATGGAAGTAACCGATATCTTTTTTTTTTTTTGTAAGATTTTATTTATTTATGTCAGAGAGAGAGCAGGAGCGAGCACAGGTAGAGTGGCAGGCAGAGGCAGAGGGAGAAGCAGGCTCCCCACCAAGCAAGGAGCCTGATGTGGGACTCGATCCCAGGACGCTGGGACCACGACCCGAGCCGAAGGCAGCCGCCCAACCAACTGAGCCACCCAGGCGTCCCAGGAAGTAACCGATATCTTTGAGGACATCACTGTGAGTGGTAAAACTAACACAAATGAAATACTTAGATGCTCCTAATTAAGGGTAAGTTCATTGGCACTGGCACAAAGCAAGAAAGATACATCAGTTGCTCTTGGTGTGAATCAATGAACACCACAGAAATGAACTTGGATTGGACCTTAATGAAAGTGAAGGTGAATCATCAAACTTGAATCTGCATAAAATGTGGAGAAATCAAGAATCTGAAATCCTCAGTCACACACACTCACAGCTGTATCTTAATAAACCTTATAACCTTAATAAACCTTATACAACTAGTTTCATTAATTGTATTCCTGTTCTATGCTAATCTGTTAAGCTGCCCTAATGTTTCTGATAGACCTGGTGGTCTAGGAGTATCAAAGCAAGCATATACTAATTCAGTTATTTGTCTGTATGAAAATGAACAGTTATACAAATCTCCCATTTTCCCACCACACTCATCATTGCTGGAATATAGTATTGACTACACTGTGATCACATTCTTTCACATTGAAAAGTATGCTGTCAGGAATGCAAATAAGTAATAGGCACTTGACTAGGACTATATTTTTCTTTTGATTTTCCTTTTAGGATTCCACATGCATAAGATTTTAAGCACAAATATCCTTACTGGCTTCTTATAACTGCAAAGAGTAGAAACATTCTTCTAAGTCCTTACTATGAATTAGACCCAATTAAGTTAGGTGCTAGAATTATCCCCATTTTACAGGTGAGGAAACAGATTCAAAGAGGTTAAGTCACTTGTCCAAGGACACATTCCTATTAAGTTGTCAGGTCAGGATATGGAAAAAATTCTGTCTGAATGGCTGCTTTTTTGCTTAGTGAGACAGGGGAATGCTTTTAGCACATTTCTCCAATTTTCATGAGGAGGGATTATCTTAAATACTACCAAACACTTAGAACACTCACATCTCTGTAGAAATGTGGAATGAACTGCCTGATTGGTTGTAAGAGTCATAGGTCTATGTTTCTCTAATGAGTGAATCTGACCTATTAAATGGCTTGAGCATGAAGGAATTAATCATTTTCTCCCTCCTTTTTCACCTGGACCAGTAGGAGGCAATGACCCGCATCCACAGAATTCAACTTTGCTTCAGGTAGGCAAATTTAAAAATGCAGGGTAGTTCTCCAGTAAACTAACTTTAGTACTCAAACTTTGACAAATTCTCTAATCTAACCACTTTTGAAATCAGAGAATATTTTGGTTTTCCATTCTCCTGACTCTTCAGTCTTATTTTTCTATTGATTCAGAAATCAGTCCAGGAGCTGCCTGCTGTTTCGTAATGTATTGCTGTATAACAAATCACTCCAAAATTTGATGGCTTAAAATAAAAGCAATCATGTTTCTGGCTCACAATTTGCAATTTGGGCAGAGTTTGGCAGGGTAGGTTTATGTGATCCCATAAAGCATCAACAGCCCAACTGGCCTGGAGGGTACATTTCCAAGATGGCTCACTTACATGGCTAGCTAGCTGGTGGGGGTTGTCAGCTGGGGATTTCATCTGGGGCGCCTGGCCAGGGACCAAACCCTGAGGCTGGTTGGGCTTCCTCAAAGCGTGATGGCTGAGTTTCAAAAGCAAGTGTTCCAAGAAGCCCAGGTGAAACCTGCAAGAGTTTTTATGAACCAGCCTTGGAAGTCCTAGAATATTCCTCTGCAGCATTCTATGATCAAGCATACCTCTCAGGCACACTAAGATGCAAAAGAAGCGCCATGTTTCAATAGAAGGAGAAGCAAAATAAAATTGCACCTACTGTTAATCTATCATAAATGTTATTGCTTGAGGTTTCTTTAGAAGTTCAATTTTCTAAAAGGTAAAACCATATAAAGAGTAAAATAAGAGAACATATAAGAAAACAGAAATCATATTTCAGCTTGCTAGTTTTTCTGGAAATTTTAAGAACAGTACCAAAAATATAAAAATTCTATTCCTAAATCCCAGTAATTTTCAGCTTTATGGATAATGACTGATTCATGGAAGAATCTGACAAGTAAGAATTAAATGTTCCAAAGTCTCATCAGACATCAATATAAAGCTGATTTTCTATCATTAATTTGAAGTATTTATTGCCTGATTCCTAATTTCTAAATTGTTCCTGAGCAGAACCATAACCCATAATGGCTTTTTAAAAACTGCTTCTCATCTACTTAGTATTTTTCCATTCATTTACTGTTCTTTTCAAAATCCATTAGGGAGAAGAAAAATGGCACTCTAAACTTGAAGATGCCATTTCAATTGCCTAAATTGAATAGGCTGAACCAGGTAATCAAAAGATTCTCTGAACTGCTGTTTTCTTAAAATTTCAATTAGCTCAAGTATGGTTGTAAAAAATTTTCACCAGACATAACAAAATTAGACAATCATGCCCTACCAATGTAGGACAGGTGAGTGTTCTGAGTTACTACTACCATCTGTCTACTTTGTTACTGAAGACATTTACTAGCATTGGATATGAAAGTTAGAAATGCACATGTATAGTTATTAAGGTTATAAGTAGTTGAAGACCTAGTGGGCCTTTTTAAAATAGATTGTGAGAAATTCAAATGAGACCATTATCTCAAAGGTATCTTCTTATATGGGAAAGAAAAAATATGGATGCTTGTTCTTTAACTTTATGAAGTCCAGGGAGCATGAAACTTTGCCACATGGAGTTTATGTAGATGATAGAGAAAGATTCTGCTCAATGTCGGCTTTTTAATAACAAAAGGGAAGTATTTTTCCAAGGTGAAATCACAAGCTCTGTCTGGAAGATCTAAAGCCATCAGGGAGATAATCTCACATGCTCTTTATTCCCTAAAAATGTTATGACTCAAAGGTTGCAGCCCTTTTACAAATTTATTATGGATGCAAATTTTTTATAAAAAGAACTTTAAAGTTCATCAACTGCCAATTATACCAACTAATAATCAAGATGAAAAAATAACACTGTAATATTTTATTATTTAGTTTAAAAAGCAGAATTAGCAATATACAGAATATTAAAGAGATTTAATAAATAGCTAATCCTATATTCTTCATTTCAATAAGTATGATAAAATACAATTCAGCTATAAATACACAAATAATGATATTTAATTGGTTACAGTTCATCCAACTGCCTATGTACAGGAAAAAAAGAAAAGAGACAAATACAAATGTTCAATTAGCACACTGTACCAGGAGGATATATTAGCAAAATCTTGACTTTGATAAATAAGTCATTCTCTGAAACTGATAAAATGTAAGAAAAAGAAAAGGAAAAAGAAACTATAACTGAAGAGAATTAAAAGACATATCAAATAAAAATAATGAAATAGGTAAGTTTAGGGTCTAGAAATGCAAATTAGATTGGTTCAAATATAAAGAAAGGCAAGGAAAAAAAGACTTCAAAATTTATGATAATGAGTATCTTAGAAGGAGAGAAGATTTATGGAAGAACTTCTGGGATGACTGAAAAAGTATTTTTTTTTATAATTTTTTTTATAAACATATAATGTATTATTAGCCCCAGGGGCACAGGTCTGTGAATCGCAAGGTTTACACACTTCACAGCACTCACCATAGCACATACCCGCCCCAATGTCTATAACCCCACCACCCTCTCCCTAACCCCCTCTCCCCGGCCACCCTCAGTTTGTTTTGTGACATTAAGAGTCTCTTATGGTTTGTCTCTCTCCCTATCCCACCTTGTTTCATTTATTCTTTTCCTACCCCTCAACACCCGCGACATTGCATCTCCACTTCCTCACATCAGGGAGATCATATGATAGTTGTCTTCCTCCAATTAACTTACTTCGCTAAGCATAATACCCTCTAGTTCCATCCACATCATCGCAAATGGCAAGATTTCATTTCTTTTGATGGCTGCATAGTATTCCATCGTATATATATACACCACTCTTCTTTATCCATTCATCTGTTCACGGACATCTAGGTTCTTTCCATAGTTTGGCTATTGTGGACAATGCTGCTATAACCATTCGGGTGCACATGCCCCTTCGGATCACTATGTTTGTATCTTTAGGGTAAATACCCAGTAGCGCAATTGCTCGGTCATAGGGTAGCTCTATTTTCAAATTTTTCAGAAATCTCCATGCTGTTTTCCAGAGTGGTTGCACCAGATTGCATTCCCACCAACAATGGAGGAGGGTTCCCCTTTCTCCGCATCCTCGCCAGCATCTGTCATTTCCTGACTTGTTCATTTTAGCCATTCTGACTGGTGTGAGGTGGTATCTTATTGTGGTTTTGATTTGTATTTCCCTGATGACCAGTGATGTGGAGCACTTTTTCATGGGTCTGTTGGCCATCTGGATGTCTTCTTTGCAGAAATGTCTGTTCATGTCCTCTGCCCATTTCTAGACTGGATTATTTTTTCTTTGGGTGTTGAGTTTGCTAAGTTCCTTATAGATTTTGGATACTAGCCCTTTATCTGATAGGTCATTTGCAAATATCTTCTCCCATTCTGTCAGTCGTATTTTGGTTTTGATGTCTGTTTTCTTTGCTGTGCAGAAGCTTTTGATCTTGATGAAGTTCCAATAGTTCATTTTTTCCCTTGCTTCCCTTGCCGTTGGCTACATTCCTAGGAAGAAGTTGCTGCGGCTGAGGTCAAAGAGGTTGCTGCCTGTGTTCTTCTCAAGGATTTTGATGGATTCCTTTCTCACATTAAGGTCCTTCATCCATTTAGAGTCTATTTTCATGTGTGGTGTAAGGAAATGGTCCAGTTTCATTTTTCTGCATGTGGCTGTCCAATTTTCCCAACATATTTGTTGAAGAGACTGTCTTTTTTCCATTTAACATTGTTTCCTGCTTTGTCGAAGATTAGTTGACCATAGAGTTGAGGGTCTATTTCTGGGCTCTCTATTCTGTTCCATTGTTCTATGGGTCTGTACCATACTGTCTTGATGATGACAGCTTTGTAATAGAGCTTGAAGTCTGGAATTGTGATGCCACCAACTCTAGCTTCCTTTTTTTAATAATCCTTTTGCTACTCGAGGTCTTTTCTGGTTCCATGTAAATTTTAGGATTATTTATTCTATTTCATTGAAAAAAAATGGATGGGATTTTGATAGGGATTGCATTAAATGTGTAGACTGTTTTAGGTAGCATAGACATTTTCATATTTGTTCTTCCAATCCATGAGCATGGAACATTTTTCCATTTCTTTGTGTCTTCCTCAATACCTTTCATGAGTATTTTATAGTTCTCTGAGTATAGATTCTTTGCCTCTTTGGTTAGGTTTACTGCTAGGTATCTTATGGTTTTGGGTGTAACTGTAAATGGGATTGACTCCTTAATTTCCCTTTCTTCTGTCTCGTTGTTGGTGTAAAGAAATGCAAATGATTTCTGTGCATTGATTTTGTATCCTGACACTTTACTCAATTCCTGTACAAATTCTAGCGGATTTGGAATGGAGTCTTTTGGGTTTTCCACATATAGTATCATAGCATCTGCAGGGAATGAAAGTTTGACTTCTTCTCTACCGATTTGGATGCCTTTAATTTCTCTTTGTTGTCTGATTGCTGAGGCTAGGACTTCCAGTACTGTGTTGAATAGCAGTGGTGATAGCGGACATCCCTGCCGTGTTCCTGACCTTAACGGAAAAGCTCTCAGTTTTTCTCCATTGAGAATGATGTTTGCAGTAGGTTTTTCATAGATGCCTTTGATAATATTGAGATATGAACCCTCTATCCCAATGCTTTGAATAGTGTTGATCAGGAAGGGATGCTGTACTTTGTCAAATGCTTTTTCAGCCTCTATTCAGAGTATCATATGGTTCTTGTTCTTTTTTATTAATGTATTGTATCACATTGATTGATTTGTGGATGTTGAACCAACCTTGCAGCCCTGGAATAAATCCAACTTGGTCCTGGTGAGTAATCCTTTTAATGTACTGTTGGATCCTATTGGCTAGTATTTTGGTGAGAATTTTCGCATCTGTGTTCATCAAGGATATTGGTCTGTAATGCTCTTTTTTGATGGGATCCTTGTCTGGTTTTGGGATCAAGGTCATGTTGGCCTCATAAAATGAGTTTGGAAGTTTTCCTTCCATTTCTATTTTTTGGAACAGTTTCAGGAGAATAGGAATTAATTCTTCTTTAAATGTTTGGTAGAATTCCCCTGGGAAGACATCTGTCCCTGGGCTCTTGTTTGTTGGGAGATTTTTGATGACTATTTCAATCTCCTTACTGGTTATGGGCCTATTCAGGTTTTCTATTCCTTCCTGGTTCAGTTTTGGCAGTTTATATGTCTCTAGGAAAGCATCCATTTCTTCGAGATTGTCAAATTTGTTGGCATAGAGTTGTTCATAATATGTTCTTATGATTGTTTGTATTTCTTTGGTGTTGGTTGTGATCTCTACTCTTTCATTCATGACTATTTATTTGGGTCCCTTCTCTTTTCTTTTGGATAAGTCTGGCCAGGGGTTTATCAATCTTATTAATTCTTTCAAAGAACCAGCTCCTAGTTTCGCTGATTTGTTCTATTGTTTTTTTGGTTTCTATTTCATTGATTTATGCTCTGATCTTTATTATTTCTCTTCTCCTGCTGGGTTTGGGCTTTCTTTGTTGTTCTTTCTCCAGATCCTTTAGGTGTAGCATTAGGTTGTATACTTGAGACCTTTCTTTTTTTTGAGAAAGTCTTGTATTGCTATATATTTTCCTCTGAGGACTGCCTTTGCTGTGTCCCACAGATTTTGGACCATTGTGTTTTCATTATCATTTGTTCCCATGAATTTTTTCAATTCTTTAATTTCCTGGTTGACCCATTCATTCTTTAGAAGGATGCTGTTGAGTCTCCATGTATTTGGGTTCTTTCCAAATTAACTCTTGTGATTGAGTTCTAGCTTCAGAGCATTGTGGTCTGAAAATATGCAGGGAATGATCCCAATCTTTTGATACCAATTGAGACCTGATTTATGACCCAGGAGAATGTGTATTCTGTTGCTTTGGGATGCAATGTTCTGAATATAGCTGTAATGTCCATCTGGTTCAGTGTGTCACTTAAGGCTTTTATTTCCTCGTTGATCTTTCGCTTGGATGATCTGTCCATTTCAGTGAGGGGAGTGTTAAAGTCCCCTACTATTACTGGATTATGGCCGATGTGTTTCTTTGATTTTGTTTTTAATTGGTTTATATAGTTGACTGCTCCCATGTTAGGGGCATAGATATTTAAAATTGTTAGATCTTCTTGTTGGACAGGCCCTTTTTGAGTATGATGTAGTGTCCTTCCTCATCTCTTATTATAGTCTTTGGATTAAAATCTAATTGATCTGATATAAGGACTGCCACCCCAGCTTTCTTTTGATGTCTATTAGCATAATAAATTGTTTTCCACCCCCTCACTTTAAATCTGGAGGAGTCTTTGGGTCTAAAATGAGTTTCTTATAGACAGCATATTGATGGGTTTTGGTTTTTTATCCAATCTGATACCCTGTGTCTTTTGATTGGGGCATTTTTTCTATTTACATTCAGGGTAACTATTGAGAGATACGAATTTAGTGCCACTGTATTGCCTGTACAGTGACTATTACTGTATATTGTCTCTGTTCCTTTCTGATCTACTATTTTTAGGGTCTCTCTTTGTTTAGAGGACCCGTTTCAATATTTCCTGTAGAGCTGGTTTGGTGTTTACAAATTCTTTTAGTTTTTGTTTGTCCTGGAAGCTTTTTATCTCTCCTTCTATCTTTCAGTTTTTGTTTGTCCTGGAAGCTTTTTCTCTCTCCTTCTATTTTCAGTGATAGCCTAGCTGGATATAGTATTCTTGGCTGCATGTTTTTCTCGTTGAGTGCTCTGAATATATCATGCCATTTCTTTCGGGCCTGCCAGGTCTCTGTGGATAAGTCCGCTGCCAATCTAGTATTTTTACTATTGTATGTTACAGACTTCTTGTCCCAGGCTGCTTTCAGGATTTTCTCTTTGTCACTAAGACTTGTAAATTTTACTGTCAGTTGATGGGGTGTGGACCTATTCTTATTGATTTTGTGGGAGATTCTGCACCTCCTGGATTTTGATGCTTGTTCCCTATGCCATATTAAGGAAATTCTCTACAATAATTCTTTCCAATATACCTTCTGCTCCCCTCTCTCTTTCTTCTTCTTCTGGAATCCCAATTATTCTAATGTTGTTTCATCTTATGGTGTCACTTATCCCTCAAATTCTCCCCTTATGGTCCAGTAGTTGTTTGTCTCTCTTTTGCTCAGCTTCTTTATTCTCTGTCATTTGGTTTTCTTTTTTTTTTTTTTTAAGATTTTATTTTTTTATTTTACAGAGAGAGGGAGAGAGAGCAAGCAAGCACAGGCAGATGGAGTGGCAGGCAGAGGCAGAGGGAGACGCAGGCTCCCCGCTGAGCAAGGAGCCCGATGCGGGACTTGATCCCAGGACGCTGGGATCATGACCTGAGCTGAAGGCAGCTGCTTAACCAACTGAGCCACCCAGGCGTCCCTTGTCATTTGGTTTTCTATATCACTAATTCTTTCTTCTGCCTCATTTATCCCAGCAGTAAGAGACTCCGTTTTTGATTGCACCTCATTAATAGCTTTTTCGACTTCAACTTTGTTAGACTTTAGTTCTTTTGTTTCTCCAGAAAGGGCTTTTAATTCTCTGGACAGGGTTTCTCCTGCCTTTTTTGAGCCCGGCTAGCACCTTGAGAATTGCTAGCACTCTAGATCTGACATATTACCAATGTCCGTATTGATTAGGTCCCTAGCCTTTGGTACTGCCTCTTGTTTTTTTTTTTTTTTTTTTTTTTGTGGTGAGTTTTTCTGCCTTGTCATTTTATCCAAATAAGAATATATGAAGGAGTGAATAAAATACTAAAAGGGTGGCAAAGACCCCAGGAAAATGTGCTTTAACCAAATCAGAAGAGACCCCAACTCGTGGGGTGGGAGGGGGTAAAAAGTTAAGAAAAAAATTTTAAAAAGAAAGCAAATTAAGAAAAAAATGTAAAAAAGAAAAATATATATATATTAGACTGGTGACTAGAACAGGGTCACCTACTTAATTTTGGGAGTATTTTTGTCTCTTAGAAGAAATTGCCCTACAAAATTTTGAAGAATGAAAAACATATATAAGGGTAAACACACTGAAGGGATGGAATATAACTATAAAGATGAAAAAAATTTTTTTTTAATTTCTAAAAAAGGAGTTGATAAGGTAAGTTGGTTGGGAGAATAAAGAAAAAGAAAGTGGAGAGAATTTGCTTGGCCTGGAGGCTAGAAAAAGCCTGGTGTTAGATTTAGGGTGTATTTTGATCTATTAGAAGAAGCTGTACTCCAAATTTTTTAGAAGAAAAAAACCCTATGTGTATACAAAAAATAAAGTTAGATACAATGAAGGATAAAATATGACTATAATAATGAAGGTTCAAAACAGATCTTTTTAATGAAAGGAATTATTAAGACAAACTAGTTTAAAAACGTTAAAAGAGAAAAGGGTAAAAGTTAAAAAAAATTTAGCAGAAGAAAAAAAATTTTTTTTAATTAATTAACTTTGCAAGACTAAAGAACCATGTGGAGAAAGCCAGGAATTCCATGCTTTGCTTTCTTCTCCTCTGGGATTCCGCTGTTCTCCTTGATAAGTGAACTGGGTCTTGCCTGGATTTCTTGTTGATCCTCTGGTGGAGGGGTCTGTTGTAGTGATTCTTAAGTGTCTTTGCCCGAGGCAGAATTGCACTGCCCTTATCAGGGGCCAGGCTAAGTAATCGCTCAGGTTCGCTTTCCAGGAGCTTTTGTTCCCTGAATGCTTTCAGTAGTTTTCCGGAGGACAGGAATAAAAATGGCGGCCTCCCAATCTCCGGCCTGAACGAGCAGAGAGCTCAGGGCCCCACTCCTCAGTGCGCCCTCAGAGAAAAGTGCTCAATCACTCCCGTCTCCCTGACCTCCAGCCACGCTCCGACCTCACCCAGCCTGTGACCAAGCGTCTCTGTCTCTGGCACACAGCTCCGCCTGGAGTCTCTGAACCCCGCAGATCCCTGAGCTCTTCCAGGGGGTCTCCCCAGATCTTGTGGGGACCCCACTCGCAGAGCAGTATCCTGTGTCACGGATTATGGTTCAAGGTAACCCCGAGTTGAGAGCTCACCCCTCGGCTCCATCTCTGTAGCTGGCTCCCCCGCTCTAAAACCTGCAAGCCCTGCGACACTCAGACACCCCCAATCCTTCTGTCACCCCGCAGGACCTGAGGCCACGCTGTCCCCATGTGGGTTTCACCCCAGTTTAGCCTCTAGAGAGATGTCCCTCAGTAGAGCAGACTTTTAAAAGTCCTGATTTTGTGCTCCGTTGCTCCGCCGCTTGCCAGGAGCTGGCCCCTCCCCCCACGGACTATCTTCCTGTCGCTTTGGATTCACTTCTCTGCTGGTCCTACCTTTCAGAAAGTGGTCGATTTTCTGTTTCTAGAATTGTTGCTCTACTTCTCTTCGATCTCCTGTTGGATATGTAGGTGTTTGGAATGGTTTGATAAGCTATCTAGCTGATCTCCAGCTGCCTGATGTCATCTCAGCCTGCTACTTCTCCCCGACAAAGTATTCCTAATGGGTGGTGATTTCAGATGTGTTTGCCTTATAATATTTTATTAAGCTACATATTTGTGTGGTTTTTGAATCTTTGTCTCATTTTACAAAAGAAAAAGCTAAAAAAGAATAATTGAGGAATAACATATTTACTTTTTTTAATATACTTTCTTGTACTCATAGATTTGCAAAATCAGGAAGGAATACAACATATACACAATTGAATAATAATGAAAATGCTTTGTATCATAAATTCTAATAAATAATGTGAAAAAAGGAAGTGCAGTGCCGCAAGTAACTATTAAAGAAAAAAATGAAAGTTAAGCTAATTTGTGTGTTAAATCTCCATACTCAAAGTTAGAAAAAAGAAAAACCTGAGGGATGGAGAAAATGAGTAAAAAATGTGAAATTTAAATAGAAGAATATCCTACAGTATAGGAGAAGAGCAAACTGGCAAGACTAATCCAGAATAAAAGAGAAAACTAAGCAATAGTAGCATTTAACAGGGAGCCTAATGGCACATGCAGCAGATATTAAGAGATAATAAAATAATATTATAAACAACATGATGCAGAGGCTTTGAAAGAATATACAAACAGCAAGTTCCTGGAAAAATATAATGTACTAAAACTGAGCTAAGAAGATATAAAATATTTGAATAGTCCTATAAATGTGAAAGAAATGTAGTTAGTTATAAAAAAAAAAATCTTTCCACAAAGCAAACACCAGGACCAGAGATTGTTATAAGGCAGTTCTCAAAACATTGAAGAACATTCTAATTTTACACAAACACTTCTAGAAGAGGAGCGGCACATATAACCTTGACACTAAGAACAATAACACATTCAGAGAAATGAAAATTTTAAGTCAATCTCATACATAAATGTGGATGCAAAATCTTAAAATATTAGCAAGCAAAATAGAGCAATGTGAGTAAAAGATAGAACATTATGATCAACTTGATTTTATCCTGGAAGTGAAAGGTTGATTTAACACTGGAAATATTTTCATATGCTTTACCACACTTGATCTTAGCCAAAAGGCAAAGAAGTGATTTTCATATGCTTACCAAAATAAACAATGAAGGGAAAAAACTCAGGCAATCCTCTACATATATGTATTACAAAGTCACTAGATAAGAAGTAAAAATTATCCACTCATGAAAAGGAAAGAATTCCTAAGGGACTAGGAATGAATTCTACAAAAAGTAACATACTTAATGATAAAATATAATAAAACATTCTCAGTTATCATAAAAAGATAGGAATGTCCATTATCACATCTTTTAGGTCCCTCATAAGGATGATACTAGCCAGTGCAATTAAGAAAAATGGAGAAATAAAGATCTAAAGATCAAGAAGAAGCAAATCTGTATTCTTTCCAGACAAAGCACACACATATGAATAAACTCCCATTCACTAGAAAACACCAAGAAGAGAGCAGAAAGACAAGCCATATTCTGAAGGAAAACATTTGCAACATATATAATCATATTTTTAAAAAAGCCAGTACCAAAAATATATGTAGAACTCCAATAAATCAATAGGAAAAATAATTTAATGGGAAAACAGGCAAAAGACACAACCAACCATTTTCTAGACAAGAAAACAAGCATGGCCAATAAATTTTATGAAAATATGTGTCAGTTCATTAGCAATTGGGAAAGTAAAATTAAAATCACAATAAAATGCAATTTCATACTCTCTATATTGGCAAAAATTGAACAGTTCAACAGCAGCAATGCTGTGAAGAATGGAGCAATGAGACCTTTCTCACATACAAACTGGTTCAAGCAGTTAGACTGTCATTAGATAATGAAATTACTTCCATTATCTAATACAATTACAGATGCTAACCCTTGACTTCTCCATGCCTCACTTCTCTAGTATGTAAAATGGGGATAATTTAGGTAATAAAATCTACCTCACAAGGTGATTTTGAAGTTTTAAATGAGATAATACATGTACATTGCTACCATTCTGCTAATAGATCTGAGCACTTAATAAGTATTAGTTGGTGATACTGTTATTAATATTATTGAATAGACACACATCTCTTTAGTTGATTTGCATAATACAGACAACATGGATGCTAAACACACATCATTTTGAAACATCACAATTTCCAGAAGGAGGAAAGCCACTTCCTCCAGAAGGAGGAAAGTATTGGAGTTGGAGGTAGGCCATAGGAAGAGAGGGACGTGGGGAAATCATGTAGAAGTCTGTAGAATAAAGTGCACGATTAATGAAAAGTGGGTACAGTCAGACAAGATATATGGGTAATTAGATAGGAGGGGTTCAATCAAAAACCTCCCCTGAGGAATGCCTGGGTGGCTCAGTTGGTTAAGCAGCTGCCTTCGGCTCAGGTCATGATCCCAGCATCCTGGGATCAAGTCCCACATCGGGCTTCTTGCTCGGCAGGGAGCCTGCTTCTCCCTCTGCCTCTGCCTACCACTCTGTCTGCCTGTGCTTGCTCTCTCTCTCTCTAACAAAGAAATGAATAAATCTTTAAAAAAAAAAAAACAACCTCCCCTAAGAGTTAGGATTACATAAAGTGATAAACAACAAAGTAAGCCACCTTAATGAGTTTATCTTCTAGCAGAGAAAGAAATAAACAAAGGAGAGGAATAAATAAAGAAAGGAAGAAAAGGAAGAAGGAAGAGAGTGGGGAAGGAAGTAAATTTTTGTCAGAGATCAAAAAACTCGGTGAGAAATGTGTCAGATTAAAGATTCCTCAAAGTCTTTAACTTCCTCCTCTATGAAGACATGGTGTCCATGTTCCTTCCCTTGAATCTGGACTGGCCTGCAAGTACTTACAACAATCAAGTATGGTGGAAGACCTGCCCCAGCAACTGTGGGCTCGTTCTTTGAAAGAACTGGCAGCTTCCCCTTTCTTCCTCTTGGAGCCCTGAGGTGCCATGAAAGAAGTCCAGACTACTCTGCTGGAGACAGAGGCCATGTGAAGGAGCACTGAGTACCCAAAATGTGTGTGAAGAAGCCATCTTGGAATAGCCAGCTCTGTCGAGCCTGCAGATGATTCCAAATCCAGCTGTTCTCTGAGTGTAATCCCACGAAAGATGAGAAGGAAGAACTGTTCAGTTCAATCTATTCAACCCACAGAACTGAAAGAGGTATTGACAAGTTACTGTTGAAGCTACTAAATCTTAGGGTAGTTTGTCACACAACAATAGATAAGTAGAACAAGGCATATGGTGTGGAGAGAAATGATACCATGTCAAAAGGAAACAAGAAGTGAGATGCAGGCTTGCCAAAACATAGCATCAAGATCAAATGGAGCCCTTAACCCTTGAAGTTTCCTTTTTTACCCACAAGATTTTAGTCTTATATAGTCAGAGTATATTTTCTCTATTGTACAAAGCAGAGAGAGGACCCAACCAACAAACTGTCCACAAGAAACTGTGACCGCCAGCTATGAATTACTTTTCCCTGGTCTCATTTGGTGCAGCAAAAATGCTTTGGAGATTTCCCCCCCCTGATATTTCCCTATAAAAGTCTAGTGTGCTCCTACAAATGCACTCATTAAAGTCTCAGGATCCAATTTACATAATTGAGGCAGTCCAGCTAATTTTAGGAAAATTACAACTTTGTGAAAAATAACTGTTATACAATAATTATGGCAAAGATGTTCTGCTTTGTATCAGGCACAATGAAATCAGTAGGTTTAAAAATTAAGAACAAGCGCCTCTAAGCTCTCAATGTCATTTTAAAAGTGAGAGAGTGCTGTTAAGTAACAGCTTTGCATGTTAATCACAGAGCTTGGGAACATTCTCTGTTAAGATATATGATTTTCAACCTTGTTAAAAGAAATATTGAAAGAGGGAAATTGATTTTTTTTCCCAGAAAATTTGCCTGTCACACTCCAAGATAAGTTACTGTTATGTGTGTCCATTAAATAAGTTTATTATATGAAAAGTCACACTCCAGGAAAAAAAAAAGTTCAGTCAGCATTGACTTCAGCCAGGATTTATACAATCTCTTAATTCAAGGAATCAAGGTTAACTGACTTGATTCTCATTAATGTACGATTGAACTAGTTATGGAATGGATAGTGTACAGAATAGGAACAAGTTTGGTTTTTTTTTAAGATTTTATTTATTTGACAGACTGAGATCACAAGTGGGCAGAGAGGCAGGCAGAGAGAGGTGGGGGGAATCAGGCTCCCTGCTGAGCAGAGAACCCAATGTGAGGCTTGACCCCAGGACCCCGGGATCATGACCCGAGCCGAAGGCAGAGGCTTTAACCTACTGAGCCACCCAGGCACCCTCAAAATAGGAACAAGTTTTAACTGCATTTGAAAAATTGTGTTGGTTGCCTTAGAGAGGGATTCTTAGAAATATAATATTCAGGGAAAGAGTAAATAACTGTAGTGTTATTGTATGCGCTAAATATCTGGCAAATTAGCATGCAATATTTGGTAGAAGAAATCAGTGAGAGAATGAGAGAATTCTTTTAAGTGAAAGAAAACATTTTTTTCTAAAGGTTTTCAAAATTTTCCCAAGAAACACTGTGTCTCACTGAGATATTTAGGGTTGGAGGAAGAGAGAAAGGAGTCTGACTAGATGGATTCTATTCCCTGATCAGCATCACACCATTCCTTTGACCACAGCAGCTCTGCTTTTACATGTTTTCTGTACAGGGATGATCATAAGAGTGCACTCAAAAACATAAGTTAGGAACACCTGAGTGGCTCCGTCAGTTAAGCATGTCTTCAGCTTAGTCCATGGTCCCAGCATCCTGGGAAGGAGCCCTGCATCGGGCTCCCTGCTCAGCCTCTGCCCCTTCCCCACCTACTTGTGTTCTCTTCCTCTATCAAGTAAATAGATAAAATCTTTAAAAAATAAAGAAAAATACATACATACATACACACACACATAACTTAAATAAAATGCCTTATGTGAGGTTCCTCACAAGTTGACCGGGAAGTGATGCCTAAAACACACAAGTCATACAGTGGCAAAGACAGTGAAAGGAAGAAAACCAAGAAAATTAATGGGTTAATACTTTGTGCAACAGGGATTCAGTCTTCCTGGTGACCCCAGAGAGATGATGTAGGACACATCACTGACCAATTTACTTCACAATGGTGAAAAAAGCTGAGGTATTTATTCACTGAATTTCATTGATCACTGATTGAGGGCTGCTCTCAAGGACATTGATTTCCCAAAAATTTGGCTTGCAATATTCACAGGCCACGATTTTACCTTTCGCCTTTCTCCTTTCTATTCCCTTTGCCACATCCCAATGAGCATCCCTACACATGGGCTCATTAAAAAAGAAAAAAGAAAGTCATTATCTAGAACACATGCTCAATGTTCTCAAAGATCTCACATTCCACGAGGACAAATTTTAGAGGTTCAAAGGTTTCAGCTCTTTTCTGTGGTCTCTGATTAAAAAATAAAAAGTGAGGGAAAGAAAAAGGAAAAACAGAAAGGATATATTTAATGATCATCTCTTCTATGATTTAGAATTCTAATATATTTTCAGATAACTTCAATATTTTATTTTAAAATTCATTGGTGGACACAATCATTTAGAACTTATTCAGATCCATTCATTAGTAACACTTGAATATTATGGGACACATGGCTGGTTGAGTAAGTTATTTCATGTTATAATTTGGACACTCGGTATTTTATTACTCAGTAAAATGTTCAGTTTTAAAAGACTGATAAGGGGTGCCTGGGTGGCTCAGTGGGTTAAAGCCGCTGCCTTCGGCTCAGGTCATGATTCCAGGGTCATGGGATCGAGCCCCGCATCGGGCTCTCTGCTCTGAGGACAGCCTGCTTCCTCCTCTCTCTCTCTGCCTCTCTGCCTACTTGTGATCTCTATCAAATAAATAAATAAAATCTTAAAAAAAATAAATAAAAGACTGATAAATACCTAGGTGTTATTAATCATCCTCTTTTTTATTTTTGTAGTAATTATCATGGATTGTTTACACCTACACTGAAATGCAGTGTATTTTTCAGACAAGTTCAATAATAAGGTAGGAGAAGGAAGCTACTAAATTAGCCAGATAATTGGATTTTTCTTTCCATTTCTCAATATCGTAGGCACAGACATACTTCTTGCTGATGATCACATGGGTAAAGATGAAGTGGTCAATTTCATCACTTGAAACATTTACAGACTCCTAATGCACTGGCATAACCCGGCTGCCCTCCTGCTAACCATGTCAAAAGATTAAACGTGATCCTCAGTTTATAATTTGCCAAAACACAACGGCATTTAAAACTTTTTTTCAAGCTTACTTTCTCATAATAAAACAAATATTCAGCTACCTTTTCTTATTGGGAGGATTAGTCAGTTAATATTACTACAGAAAGTACTATCCAGTAGAATCACTAATTTGGAATTAAAGGAAAACAGTACTGCATCTTAGCATGGGACATTACCATTCGAATTTGACTGAGTGGTACATTTCAAACCTTCCAAAACAGGAGAATTTTAAATGTGACAAGCAGAGAAGGGGCCAAAAGAGTGTCACCAAGCCATTTTTCCAAGTAAGGACATACATGCAAAAAACAAACTTATTATCATACTTCATAATCTTCAACTTATAAAAGAAAGGCCATTTTATTTTATTTTTCCTCTCCCATATGTTTCATCTGTTTTGTTTCTTAAATTCTACGTATGAGTGAAATAATATGGTATTTGTCTTTGACTGACTGATGTTGCTTAGCATAATACTCTAGCTTCATCCAAGTTGTTACAAATGGCAAGATTTCATTCTTCTTGATGGCTGACTAATATTCCCATGGAATATATATACATATGTGTATATATATTCCATACATATATACATATATGTATATATGTGGATATATATTCCATACAATATGTGTACATATATATGTATATATATTCCGTATACATATACATATATGTATATATGCATATATATTCCATACAATATATGTACACATATATACATATATACATATATATTCCATTATATATATGTATACACATACATTCCTTTTAGATAGATAGATGATTGATAGATAGATGATAGATAAACACACCACATATTCTTTATTTACTCATCAATTAATGGACATATAGGCTCTTTCCATAGTTTGGCTATTATTGATTTTGGCTATTATTGATAACGCTGATATAAATATCAGGGTGCATGTACTCCTCTGAATCTGTATTTTTGTATCCTTTGGGTAAATATTTAGTAGTGCAATTGCTAGATCATAAGGTAGTTCTATTTTTAACTTTTTGAAGAACCTCCATACTGTTTTCCACAGTGGCTGCACCAGTTTGGATTCCCACAATCAGTGCAAGAGTTTTTCACTCTCACTGCATCCTCACCAACATCTGTTGTTTCTCATGTTAATATCAGCCATTCTGACAGGTGTGAGATTATATCTCATCGTGGTTTTGATTTGTATTTTCCTGATAATGAATGATGTTGAGCATCTTTTTATGTGTGTGTTGGCCATCTAGATGTCTTCTTTGGAAAAATATCTGTTCATGTCTTCTGCCCATTTCTTAACTAGATTATTTGTTTTTTGGTTGTTGAGTTTGATAAATTCTTTATAGATTTCAGATACTGACCCTTTTTTGAATATGTCATTTGCAAGTATCTCCTTCCATTCCATAGGCTGCCCTTTAGTTTTGTTGATTGCCTTCTTCACTGTGCAGAAGCTTTTTATCTTGAGAGTTTATTTTTGTTTTTGTTTTCCTTGCCTGGGGTGATGTTTCTAGTAAGAAGGTGCTTTGGCCAAGGTCAGAGAGGTCGCTGCCTGTGTTCTCCTCCAGGATTTTGATGGATTCCTGTCTCATATTAAGGTCTTTCATCCATTTTGAATTTATTTTTGTATATGGTGTAAGAAAGTGGTCCAGTCTCATTCTTCTGTGGCTGTTCAATATTCCCAACACCACTTGTTGAGGAGACTGTCCTTTTTCCATTGGATAGTCTTTCCTGCTTTGTCAAAGATTAGTTGACCACATAGTTGTGGGTCCATTTCTAGGTTTTCTATTCTGTTCCACTGATCTATGTGCCTGTGTCTATGCCAGTGCCATACTATCTTCATGACTACAGCTTTGTGATACAGCTTTAAGTCCAGAATCATGATGCTTCCAGCTTTGCTTTTTTCAAGGTTTCTTTGGTTATTAGAGATCTTTTGTAGTAGTACAGACATTTTAACAATGTTTGTTCTTCCAACCCAAAAGCATGGAATGCTTTTCCATTTCTTTGTGTCCTCTTCAATTTCTTTCATATGTGTTTTATAGTTTTCAGAGTACGGATTTCTTACTTGTTTGGTTAGGTTTATTCCTTGGTATCGTATTGTTTTTGCAATTGTGAATGTGAACAATTCCTTGATTCTTTTTCTGCTGCTTCGTTATTGGTGTTATGGAAATGCAACATATTTCTGTACATTGATTTTATATCCTATAACTTTAATGAATTCATGTAATAGTGCTAGCAAATTTTTGGTGGAATCTTTTGGGTTTTCTACATAAGAGTATCATGTTGTCCACAAATAGTGGAAGTTTGGCTTTTTTCTTGCCAATGTGGATGCCTTTTATTTCTTTTTGTTGTCTAACTGCTGAGGCTAAGACTTCCAGCACTATGTAAAATAGTAATGATGAGAGTGAACACCCGTCTTGCTCCCGACCATAGAAGAAAAGCTCTCAGGTTTTCCCCATTGAGGATGATATTACCTGTGAGTCTTTTGTGTATGGCCTTTATGATGTTAAGGTATGTTTCATCCATACCTACTTTGCTGAGGGTGTTTATCAAGAATGAATTCTATATCTTGTCAAAGGCTTTTTCTGCTCCTATTGAGAGGATCATGTGGTTTTTATTCTTTATTAATATAGCATATCATATTGATTGATTTGTGAATACTGAACAACCCCTATAGCCCAGGAATAAATCCCAGTTGATCATGGTGAATAATTCTTTTAATGTACTGTTGGATTTGATTTGCTAGTATCTTGTTGAGAATTTTTGCACCCATTTCCATCACACACACTGGCCTCTAATTCTCCTTTTTAGTGGGGTCTTCATCTGGTTTTAAAATCAAGATAATGCTGACTTCATAGAATGAGTTTGGAAGTTTCCCTTCCAGTTCTGTTTTTTAGAACAGACTGAGAAGAACAGGTATTGTTCTCAATAGACCTCAGAGAACAGAGTTCAGTTTTCAAAAACATAAGGAAAATGTGGGACAAAAGTTGGTGAGTACATGCAGGTGGGCAGCAAAGGTCAGGCTGATCACTCTCTTGGGGTCAGTCACAGGTTGGGTCTTGCTGGCTCATGGCAGTCCTTATTGATTGAGCACGTTATTTCTTTTCTGATCAGAGGATGCTTTGCCCACAGGGTCTTTTGCCTGGATTAAGAGATAAGCTGAAAAGAAGAACCTAATCAATCAGAAAGTATAGACTGAGGTCAAAAGTATAGACTGAGGTAGCCAAAGTCCTCTCATCATAAATAGTAGTTGACTTTCTTCCCCAAATCAGGGTATTTCTGTAGCATTTTGATCTGCCTCTTCTGCCAGGGGGCCTTAACCAGGAAATATATTAGAATCACCATGATGAACTTTTACTAAAATTTCAATTGAAACTCCCTTGTTGGTGGAAACTGTACTTCTGGGTCAAAGGCCATTCAAGTTATTAAACCATAATAAAATGAACACCATGTGCTGCAGATTATCTTCTTGCTTGTGAGAGGTCAATATTTTGTTCTCTTCAGGATTTCCTCTACTTTACTCAAAGTCCACCTACTTAAGTGTTGATCTCTTAAAAACAACCTCACAGAAATAATGGAATAATGTTTAACCAGATCTCTGGGCACCGTGGCACAATCAGGTTGACACATGAAACTGACCATCACACTTAAGAGTAAAAAAATTACTTGTTAGTTGCCTGGAATGCAAATTTAAAAAAAATAAAAATAAAAAATAAAAAAATAAATATCTCGTAGAATTCCCCTGGGAAGACATCTGGTCCTGGACTTCTGTTTGTTGGGAGAAAAAGGCCATTTTAATACCAAAAAAGCAGCAAAGACAATCTCAGAATGAAGAATTGCTGTCTCATGAAAGGATATTTGAAAGAACGTCACCAAAACTGATAATCTTCCAAGTATAAAACCTTGAGTGTAGAGCAAACACTTGAATTGAGTTTTCAAACCCATTTTCCCATTGAACATAGCAAGTACACTAATTTGGGGGTGGGGACATTCTCTTGAACTTTCCACGATATAGTCAGGCATACTAAGCTTATAAAATACCTATCTGATTAAGCCATTCTAAATTGATTTTATTGCTGCCAAAGCCAAACATAATCCTCAGTGATATATAATATCTCTTTCACTTGAAGATAATGAATTTTAGCTTGATGATGTGTTTATTTAGAACCATAATTATTCAGAGAAGCCAAACTGCAATGGAAACTGAAGATACATAGAGATATAGATATCCAGATAGATATTTTAACAAATATCTATGTACAGACAGATATCTGTATCTATATATTTAATCTATCTACAGATAGGTTAAAATATCTATCTGTAAATAGATGGAGATACCTATATCTCGATAGATATATACCTTATTTTATTATATTTTTAAATTTTTACTTAAATTCAATTAATTAACATATAATGTATTTTTGGCTTCAGAGGTAGAGGTCAGTGATTCATCAGTTTTATATAATACCCAGTGCTCATTACATTATGTGCAGTCCTTAATGCCCATCACCCAGTTAGATAAATATATATTCTAAAAAATATGCATTTCTAACTTCTCTGAGCCTCTATTCTCATCTTTAAAAAGGTGATATTACCTATCTTATAGGATTTCTACAAAAATTAGATATGATAATGCATGCAAAACAGCACAATGCTTCGATGTAACTGTTCAATATATGATAGCTATTATTATTGTTTTACTAGCCATTATTACAAAAGAATAGAGGTTTTGGAGCAAACTGCATATTAAATGATAATGAAATTTACCCATTTATAAGTACTCCTCAATGGTAGAGAATTAATACTATCCTTGATAAAAAAAAATTTTTTTTAATATCTTACTTATTCACTTGAGAGGGAGAAGCAGACCCCCACTGAGCAGGGAGCCCAATGCAGGGCTCATTCCCAGGACCAAAGAATCATGGCCTGAGCCAAAGGTAGATGCTTAACCGACTGAGCCACCCAGGTAGGCCAAAAAAACCACAAAAAGCAAACAAACAAAAATGGTTTATAAAATATTATCTGACAGAAATGTAGATAGTAGCTTCCCTTTAATTACATTAGATTCACATTTTCCTTGTTCTTTGACAATTTACCTAACCCATGACCACACTATTTCTTATCCTTCCAAAAGTCTAAGGTGAAAAGTCTAAACCAACAGGCCTCATCAAAGAATAACAGAAAGACTACCTAATCCTGACATGCTTATTAGACTGACCCAAATTTCAGGAAGTCCTTAAGAATATAAAACTGTGGGCACAATTTTATGTGTAAGTTCATTTAGATGGTCTACAATTCTCAGACACTCAGAACCACTGATCCTGTCCCACTGTGATTTTATAATTTAAGAGATAGAACAAAAGATCTGAGTGACTTGCTCAAGGTCTTTCACTAAGCTAGTGATAGAACTAAAGATCCTTGTCCTTGGTCCTTGATAACCTTGGCAGAGATCATGGTGACATTGGCATAGAACAGTCAAGGAAAGCATGGCAGATCCCAACAGAAACAGACCTTGTCAAAGTTGCTGGACAGAATGGTGGTTCTTCGTCCATGTCCATGTCCAAGAATGATCAACACTAATTCAGATTTAAATTTCACCACTCATTGGTTGACTGAACTTGGTCATGTCACTTAACTTTTATGAGCCCTGTTGCCTCACCTATAACACAGATGTAAGAACTGCTCATAGTCAGGATTTGGTGAGGAATCAATGAGATTGAAACTCTCTTGAACATCTGCTTTTAACTCCCAAGCAAAGCCCCAAGCCACAGCATGAAGTCCAGTGATAGAACTTTTGCTCCAGCAGCCTGAAGACATCCAGAAAAAATTAATTTTCCTATTTTCCAATGGATGAGAGGAATCCCTAGTCTTCCCTTAAAGAATTCATATCCTTGGGTGGACACTTTCTCCTACTACTTGTTAAGGGACTGTGTGCCCACTGACAAGTGGAAAGAAGCAGAGTATCCCTGGCCAAAAGCCTTTTCCTGAAACCCCCCAGGAAAGCAGGAAGCATCTGAGCCAGGCTGACGAAGTTCATGCAACAGCAGACGTGACCCACATACCTGAATCCTCCTCAGCCTAAACGATTCATTACTACAGTAAAACAGCAATTCCCTCCGCTGACACAGAATACTGTAGCTATTTCCTCATTGGAAAATATTACCATCTCAAACAAATAGCAGATGATTTGTCCTCCATATGCTTGACATCTCTGCTTAGTTTGTCTACAAACTAAGATCTCTGCTAGTTTTAAAAATTCCAACCATATTTATTTTAATCTTTTTTTGAGAATTAATTTTTATCTGCCTTTTATCATTCAAATATGACTGCTGGTATTGGGACAAAACTGAATAATGCATTTCTTACTCGCTCTTTGGTTTCAGCATGTATCTTATCTGATGCAAAGGTATTCTTCACTCAGTAATTCAGTGAACAATATGCAAAAGCCACATGAATTATACAACAGTTCCTAAAAATGAGTTAGTAGCAGATTATCAGCTCCTTTTAAAAAAAAATTTTTATTATGTATGCGGTGTGTTGTTACTGACACTAACTCATCTCAGTTCATGAGGCACAACTTGATACAACCTTGTAACATATGGCTTTAGGCCTCTCTAGATAACTTACCTCTTGCTGGTGCTTTTTGAATACAACTAGGGTCACAAGATAAGGGGCAGACGGAAGAGATGGGGGCTTGCTAAGAACTCATTCTGGATAAAGTATGAACAGAACTAAAGTGCTATAATCAGATACAAATCCTCATGTTTACCCCTTGAGCACTAACTGTTTGATTTCCTGTCTATCCAGGGTTGATTAGTGTTAGGAGACTTTGGGGGAATAATTCAACTGCCAGCTTCAAATGCCTGGCTTACCTAACTAGTGTTTCACTAACACTGCTGCCCTCATGGAAAAAATGAGCCTTATGCTCTCCCTCTGGGTGAGCATACTGTACTGGCAAGAGGAAAACCCCAAATCGGCATTATCTAAAGTATTATCTATCTACCTTTAAAAGAGACTGTGGATTGCACGGACTATGACCTTCAAAATGAATTATCTGCTGCTTATCACATAAGCCTGATATATGGGGTATTTTAAATAATAGGCACATCCGCATAATGATCCATCAGATAATATACACACGCACTAATTTTCTCATTAAAGTACCATCACTAGGAAAGGAAAGCATGATCTATTGGAGCAAACACAAATGCTTTGTTCTCTAGCAATCTCTTAACCAGATGTGGTAAGCAATGCTCACTGCCCTAAGACCCTGCAATTTCACTACTTTCTTAAGTTTAAAGGTGGCCAAGACTTCATAAGGTTTGAAAAGAAAATAAATCACCTCTGATGGGCATTGTCGTGAAGGCGATAAATAAAGATTTAATGACATGATGAGTGAATTAATGATGTGAATTAAATGAAGGGGGAATGAATAACAGAGATTAAGGAATACTATTTTCCACAATGAAATTGCAATGAAATTAATTATATTCCTAAATTCCATAATTTATCTTCCTTTAATTCCCAGATGTGACTTACTTCATTGTTGTGTATAGCAAATGCTCCTCCTTTTAGCAAACGTTTTATTTTATTTTATTTCTTTTCAGTGTTCTAAAATTCATTGTTTATGCACCACACCCAGTGCTCCACGCAACACTTGCCCTCCTTAATACCCACCACCAGGTTCACCCATCCCCCACACCTCTCCCGTCCAAAACCCTGTTTGTCTCAGAGTCCACAGTCTCTCATGGTTTGTCTCCCCCTCTGATTTCCCCCAACTCCCTTCTCCTCTCCATCTCCCAGTGTCCTCCGTGTTATTCCTAATGTTCCACAAGTAAGTGAAACCATATGATACTTGATTCTCTCTGTTTGACTTACTTCACTCAGCATAATCTCTTCAAGTCCTGTCCATGTTGGCACAAAAGTTGGGTATTCATTCTTTCTGATGGAGGCATAATACTCCATCGTATATATGGACCATATCTTCTTTATCCATTTGTCTGTTGAAGGACATCTTGGTTCTTTCCACAGTTTGGCAACTGTGGCCATTGCCACTATGAACACTGGGATACAAGTGGCCCTTCTTTTCACAACATCTGTATCTTTGGGGTAAATACCCAGTAGTGCAATTGCAGGGTCATAGGGAAGCTCTATTTTTAATTTCTTAAGGAATCTCCACACTGTTTTCCAAAGTGGCTGTACCAACTTGCATTCCCACCAATAGTGTAAGAGGGTTCTCCTTTCTCTACATCCTCTCCAACACTTGTTGTTTACTGTCTTGTTGATTTTGGCCATTCTAACTGGTATAAGGTGGTATCTCAATGTGGTTTTGATTTGAATCTCCTTGACGGCTAATGATGATAAACATTTTTTCATGTGCCTGTTAGCCATTTGTATGTCTTCTTTGGACAAGTGTCTGTTCATGTCTTCTTCCCATTTTTGGCATGATTATCTGTTTTGCGTGTGTTGAGTTTGAGGAGTTCTTTATAGATCTTGGATATCAGGCCTTTGTAGTGTCATTTGTGAATATCTTCTCCCATTCTGTGGGTTGCTTCTTTATTTTACTGTTTCCTTTGCTGTGCAGAAGCTTTTGACCTTGATGAAGTCCCAATAGTTCATTTTTGCTTTTGTTTCCTTTGCCTTTGGAGACATATCTTGAAAAAAAGTTGCTGTGGCCGATGTCAGGTTAGTTCCTATGTTCTCCTCTAGGATTTTGATAGATTCCTGCCTCACGTTGAGGTCTTTTACCCATTTCGAGTTTTTGTGTTCTTTGTGTTCTTTAAAATATAACTGGCGGTAATTATGCCGATTCCTTTCCTTAGAACTTCTTTTGCAGCACCCGAGGAAAGATTATTTTTTGCTTTGATATTTTTGGTTGGTGTTAGGTTTTAAGTGTTAGGCTTCTTTCAGGAAATACATTGTTGAGGTCTTTCTCATTGGTCTATTTTCTGGAATGGTTTAAATATCTGTTCTATAATGACAATGAATTTGTCTATGATGTTGTTTGGGAGTGCCATCTTCTGGGAGGTTTTTTCATCTCTCCTCTAACTTTTTAGAGTCACTAGTCTATTCTGATTTTTGACCCTTCCTTGAATCAAGCTTGAGAGCTTTTATTATCCTAGAAATTCATCAAATGTATATAGACTTTCAAATTTATTAACAAATAGTAAGTATATGTAGAAAATCAGAAATAAAAATTTTAATTTCCTGGCTATTTATAATGACAGACTGTGATGATACTCCATGGTGAATATTTTTGTTTTCTCATTCTTTTTTTTTTTTTTTCCTTTATCTCCTCTCCATTCTGGCCACAATGATAATCTTTTAGTCCCAGGTCTTTGTACTGACTATTCCAGCTTCCCCTTTACCTACTAAGCTCTGTGATAGCCTCATAATAGTCCATAGTATGGATGTGTCACATTTTAATGTCTTTTAAATTCTCTTACTAATGCATTTCAGATTATTTGTGGGGTTTGCTTGGTTGGTTTGGTTTGGTTTGGTTTGTCTTTTTTTCTCCCCATTTCAAACAATGCTGCAATTCTCAAAAGTGGGGAAACACTACTAGCAACATACAATACCATCTGGTGTCCCACTTCACTGCCAAGACTCAAACCTATCTAAACTTTTCGTTTCGCTATTTTGATAGTCTAAAAATGGCTTCTTGGGGCACCTGGGTGGCTCAGTTGGTTAAGCGACTGCCTTCAGCTCAGGTCATGATCCTGGAGTCTGGGGATCGAGTCCTGCATCGGGCTCCCAGCTCCACGGGGAGTCTGCTTCTCTCTCTGACCTTCTCCTCGCTCATACTCTCTCTCACTGTCTCTATCTCAAATTAAAAAAAATATATATATATATATATATTAAAAATGGCTTCTTATTGTTTAGTTCTGGTCTGCAACAGGCTTAAACATATTTTCCTATGCTTACATGACATTTCCTCATTTTCTTTTTTATGAATTGTGTGTTCATATTATTTTTTTTTCTTAGTTGTTTAAAGAGATTACCTAGACATGAGAAATACTAGCTTCTTGTCTGTTATAAATATTGAAAATACTTTCTCCAGCCTACAAATTGTCTCAGTTCTTTGTTAATTTTGTTATTTTCTATTAGGAAAAATTTTTTTCATATGTAGTCAAATCTGCCAATCCTTTTCTATGTACTTCCGGGTTTCCCATCTCATTTACAATCTCTCTCTCACTCTAAGGTTATATAAACATTTTCCTGAAGTTTTTATTGTTTTTATTATTTTGCTTTTTGCACTTGGTTGTTAAATTGATCTGGAATGTACTTTAAATAAGCTATGAGGTAGAAATCCAACATTATTCTTCCAGATAGGTATCTAATTATTTATCACCATTTATTATGTCAACATCATTTTACTACTGAATTTAAAAGGCATACTTTTAATATATTAAGGCCTCATCATGCTTAAATCTATTCCCAGACTCTCTCCTCTGTTCTTTTTCCACTCTCATACCATTTTGATTTTAGGAAATTTTGCAAAGAATTAATATGTTTTACTTTGCACATTTATTCTTTCATGTGAACTTTAAATTTTTTTTCCACTTTGAAAAAAAATTGAGATTCTGAAAGAAATTGCATTAACTGTATAATTTAAGAATAATTTATAATTTTACCATATTTACTTTCCTATCTGGGAGTCTCCCCAAGATTTCTTTTTATACAGAATCAAAAATACTTTAAAATATATAATTACATCAAACATGTTGTTTTGTAACTTGCTTTTTTTCTTTAAACAATGTATATTAATGTTTTTAATGTCAGTGAATACTTTTAAACAATTATGCAGGTTTCAGGACATTAAAGTATCAGGATACATTGTCACTGATATGATATAAAAGACTGTTGAAGCTCTAAGTTTCATTTTGTTATTTTAACTAGCATTATATTTTCTTATTATTATAGCTAACTATGATTTATTTTCATAATAGCAAGCAATTCACATTCCACACAGAAGCCATGAAAAACACAGAAAATTCCAATGGGAAAAAAATTCTCTGAAGTTTAGTTGTAAGTCTACCTTCTACAAATGATTGTATAATGAGGATCTGTTGGATGTCTTTTTAATAGCTTCTTTTTTTCCTATCTCTTTCTTCTCATATATGTGTACAGAGTTATAAAAACAAACAGTATCAAATGTCATACACATCCTATTTTCTTTTTTCTTGCCATTATATTGTGAATGTATTAATCTGTTTTCCATTTGATTTTATGTGTTTTAATGTTCATATCTCATGTGCCTCCCCAAATTCTTTCAGCTCCAACTGTCTCCTCACACTATGGCCCCACTCAGACTCAGCCACTGTGTTGGTGAGTCTATGGAGACCAACCAGCCACATGGTTAGAGTTTCTGGTTCCCCTCACCATTTTCAAATCTGATGAAGCACACCCAGTGGGGTGTAGCATCCCTATTGAGTGAAGAAAGAGCCAGGGATATAACCCAGAAGTTTTGAGGAGTTAACTCCCTGAGGGTTCATGAACTTGGATGAGGGGGTAAACAAGAGACTGATTAATGATTAAGTCAAGAGACAAATTCTCCCTCAAGTCTGAAGGCAAGTCATGGCCAGGCTGTAACACCATTTTGCATTTGCTGCTTATCCTTTTTTGCTTCACTCCTTTTTGCTTCACGCTTGCTACCCTGGAAGTACACCCTCCAAAAAGTATGAGCATGTTAACATGCTCTCAGGATCTCTTTTCTATGGACCCCAGGCTAAGTGCCTGTAGGGTATTATATCATAAGGGTATGATAACTTAGTAATTAACTTCCCATTGATAAACATTTAGATATTTTCAAATATTCTTTATTACAAATCAGGGATGGTATAACTATCCTTTCACAAATATATTGGCAAGTATCTCTGATTTTTTTTTAAGATTTTATTTATATATTTGACAGAGGGAGAGAGATCACAATTATGCAGAGCAGGAGGCAGAGGAGGAAGCAGGCTCCCCACTGAGCAGAGAGCCCAATGCGGGGCTCAATCCCAGGACACTGAGATCATGACCTGGGCTGAAGGCAGAGGCTTAACCCACTGAGCCACCCAGGGACCCCTCTGATTATTTTCTTAGGATAAAGTCATATATGTAGAAATTCTGGAAAGTAGTATAAATATTTTTAAGGGTAAAGAAACTTTTTTAACAAATCACATTGAAGTCCTTTACCTCCAGACTGTATGAGTCAGCAAAGAAATTAGCTGGGAATTGCTGTATACACAATTTGAAATGGGAATCTTTTTCAGTTTAATATTTTAAAACTTAGAAACTTTGTAGGATAAGGAGTCTGCTTATAAGGAGAACAGACTTTTTTAGCCACTGCCCCATTAAGAAAAAGGTAATGACTTGTTATGTCTGTAAGAGTCTCCAATATGTTCAGTGGGTTTCTTCATTTTCCAGATAGTTCATATCCTATATGCACAAGAATACTTTCTTCTTCCTTCAGGAATCCTGTTTTTTTAATCATGTAGTTTTTGCTTATGTACTTGTTTCATTTATATCTCTGAATCCTTTGGGGATACTTTCAGAAAACAAGAGCAAATAAGTTTTGCTTCTTTCCTGTACACTCAGAAAAATCTTAAATGTTACCCTACCTAATTAATGAAAATATATGTATGGTATTGTAGTTCATTATCTCTCTATAGTTCATTCTAAGTTTGCACAGAGTGAATAAAAGGGTTATGCTCCCAAGTTATGCTCCAAGAAGTTGTGCTCCAGGCACTGTCCATGATAAACTAAATAAATAATATGTATATTCTATTCGGTGCCATTCTGCTATGTATTTTCTTAGAAGATAGTTACTAAAAGTATCACTATGCCAGAAGGGTATGTGAACTTTGGGAAGTTAAAGTTGAATATATTTGAAAATGAGAAGCCATTGCTCTAACTCCAGCCCTTTGTTATGTGTTTACAAGATTTCAGATTTCTTTTCTTTTTTTTTAAGATTTTATTTATTTATTTGTCAAAGAGACAGGGAGAGAGAGCACTAGCAGGGAGAACAGCAGGCAGAGAGAGAAGCAGACTCCCTGTTGAGCAGGGAGCCTGATGCAGTGCACAATCCCAAGACCCTGAAATCATGACCTGAGCCAATGGCAGACACTTAACCAAATGAGCCCCCCAGGCATCACTCAAGATTTCAAATTCTGTGACCAGCATCCTCCATTTTACATCAATAGGGGAGAAATTAAAAAAAATTTTTGTTGATCAGAATATTTGCTTTAGCTTTGAATTCAAAACTAGAAAGACCTGCCTCAAAGAACTGCACTAGGAGCTAACTTATGTACCCCAAGTACCACTCTCTGGCTATAAGCTGAGCCAAATGCTTGTGTTCAAATTCTGGCTCCACCAGTATGCGGCTGTGATAAATTGCCTAGCATTGCTATTTTTTTCTTCTTCTCCTCGTTAAAAATTGGAAAAACAGCCATATCTCTTTCACTGGATTATTATGAGAATTGAATGTGCTAAAGTGTTAATACAGATGACCTAGAAGAGTACCTGGCATACAGTATGCATCAGTAAAATAAAGTAACAGCAAAAATTATTAATCACTTTACACCTAATATCATATTGACTACCCAGATAACAACTGACTTAAATGATGTGACCTTGTACTTCCTCACATACTTCAGGAGACTCCTACATAAGGAAATGTGAGAGAAAAAGAATTAATACTAATTCAGTACCTAATATGTTCCAAACACGCTGCTATTACTCATAGGTCCCTCTAAGGCTCATTAATTTAGAATGTCCCACATGGTACCATATTATCATATCCCAATTATTAAAATGTACCCATATTCCATATTACTTCATTTTTGGCATTTAAAACACTGAAAGGACTTTTGTAATTGTGGTCTTCAAATCCCTTTCAATTTTAATTTTCCAGTTTTTAAATTTATAACTTAAAGAAAGAAATATTTTATATCTCAAACACCTTAAAAGGCCCTTACAAATCTTATAGGTTGTAGGCACTCTACCTATAGTATCTAATGGATGATTTGGTCCTTTTACACATTAAATCTTTATCATCAAAATAAAAATCTCTATTTTGTTGATGAGACCTTAGGAATCTTCCCCAGTGTCACCTTGGAAAAGCATTAAACCCAAAGCTGGCTAAAATCAAAAGCACTCAACCTCCATATTACATGGTCTTCAGAGTTCCTACCTCTGTCAGCTCAGTGGGTCCCTTAAAGTAAACAAACAGACTTCAGGGTTCTTCCTCCCCAAAAATGCAATACTCTGAATCAGAACTCTCCAGTTCCACAACCTCTTTGGCAGAAAGCCCAGATTTCTGGAGCTTCATTTACTCTCTTGTCAGGCTACCCATCAAGAATTAAAGCCCCGTGACTTCCTGTGGTTGAAATCCAAAACTCTTAACATTTCATTTTATCTGTAGTTTAAGCACCCTTTTGTTTCTGTTCTTATCAGGTAGATATGTGTTTTATGTCTTGTCCTTTAAGTTTTAAATCCCTTTTCCTTCTTGGTATCTTTTCTAGCTACTGGCGAGCCTGGCAGTGAGAAACAGCCTCTTCTCTGAGCAATCTGAGACAAATTCTGAAATCCGAGTCTATGGCCCGGAAATTGTACAGATAAAAGTCATGTGTTACCAGTATAAAAATACATCCTGGTGAAATGTGTGGCACCTACATTTTGGTTCTCTGCCAACTTTTTCGAATGTACTGAAACTCCCAGCTCCATAAAAGTTTGAACCTGGAAAGAATATTTATGTTCTACGTACACAGAGGCTCTGGGTGGTCCATAAATTCATAGCTGCAACCTGGTCTTAGCCATCAGAAACATCAGATAGGTCTAGGCATATAACAACAACAAATGTTTATCACAGATTTTATAATGCCACTTATAATTTGAAGTATTTTACATGTACTTATTCATTTGTCCCTCTCAACAAATCTAGGCAATCTAATCCCCATAGGAGACAAGAAACTGAGGCACAGAAGGATAAAGTAGGTCACCTAATGTCACAAAGCTAGAAAGTGGTAAAGCGGAAACTTGAACCCAGGAAGTCCAGCACAGCACCCATAGCCTTAACTACTAGTTAGACGGTACCTGTCCCATCCAAGAGAAGGGGAATTTGAAGGGAGGAAGTGCCTGTGTGAAAGAGATGCTGATATGATGGAGAGGAAAACAGAAGAAAGTTTGTTTTTTTGTTTTGTTTTGTTTTGTTTTGCTGCCACCTGAGTCTGTGGACTCATTTATGAGCCTATAGCTAAAGCTGTAGGAATCTTTTCCTGGAGGATTCTGTGTCACTCTGGGGACAGACTATTGTGTTTAAAGGCAGACACAGAGATACAGATGGAGATATGACTACACTTAGTGGCAAAAAAAATGACATTTGGTGGCATATGGAGCACTAGAACAAAGAAATCCTTTATAGAGATGCTGGTATTTTTACAAATATAGCATTAGCAATGGCAAATATATCATTAGGCATACTCGAGTACTTGACTCTCCATAGAAAGCATCAAATTTGGGGGACCAAGCAAGAGAAAAAAACTAAATATCTCATTCTACCTAGAGTCCATCGGTGCCAGACTGATGTGAGTACAGTGTAAACCATGAGTTGAATAGAAGATGTCATGTGAGCAGTTAATCTGAGTCATGTGGGCCTGAGTCAGTGAATTTTAGATTATTATTTCTATGTAATCCATCTGTAAGCAGAGGATTGGGAAACTCAGAACACTAATAAATAGATTTAATTCTATCATACAACTGGGAACAGTTTTATCAAGACAAATTATAAATGTATAACATGAGCACACAATGTTAAAAAGGAACTAAAATAAAGATTTAGAAATAAGGATAATAGGTTATTTTCATATGTTTCCATTTTTGTTGCTGTTTTGCCTCTAATAAGTATTATACAGATAAATATAGATGCAAAAATTCTCAATAAAATAACTACCAAGATGAATTCAACAGCACATTAACAGAATTATATATCACAATCAAGTACAATTCATTCCTGGAATATATGGATAGTTCAACATAAGTAAATCAATAATTGTGATATGCCATATTAATAGAATGAAAGATAAAAATTGTATGATAATCTCAATAGATGAAGGAAAAGTTTGACAAAATTCAACATACTTTTAAGATAAGACCTCAATAAATTGAGTATGAAAGAACATACCTCCATATAATAAAAGTCATAAATGACAAGCCCACAGAAAACATCATTCTCAACAGCGAAACACTGAAAGCTTTCTCTCTAAGATCAAGAATAGGAAAAGATGCCCATTTCACCAGTCTTATTCAACATAGTCCTAGAAACCCTAGCCAGAGCAGTCAGGCAAAAAGAGAATCCAAAGTCATCCATATCAGAAAGGAAGAAGTAAATATACAGAAATATATATATAATATATATTGTGTGTACATATATATACATATGCATATGAAATATAATGTAAATGTACAAAAAACATGATCTTATATATGGAAGATCCTGGGATGCCTGGGTGACTCTGTTAGTTAAGATTCTGACTCTTGGTTTCAGCTCAGGTCAGGATCTCTGGGTCATACAATCAAGCCCTTTATTGGCTCCGTACTCAGCATGTAGTCTGCTTCTCTCCCCCTTCTCCTCACCCTCCTCCACTTCCCCGCCCCCTGCTCCTCCACTCTCTCCCCAAAATAAATAAAATATTAATTTAAAAAAATTGGTTATTTCTCTTACCATTTGCGATGACATGGATGGAACTAGAGCGTATTATGCTTAGCGAAATAAGTCAACTGGAGAAAGACAACTACCACATGATCTCCCTGATATGAGGAAGTGGAGATGCAACGGGTTGGGAGTTAAGGTGGTAGGAAAAGTAAAAATGAAAGAAGATGGGATCGGGAGGGAGAAAAACCAAAAGAGACTCTTAATGTCATAAAACAAACTGAGGGGGGTGGGGGGAAGAGGGGTTGGGTGAGGGTGGTGGGGTTACATCATATGTTTAAATAAAGCTTAAATAAAGTAAAAAAAAAAAAAAAAATTGGTTATTTCAGGTCTGATTCGAGAAGGGGGAGAATGGGTGAAGATGGTCCAAAAGCACAAACTTCCAGTTATAAGATGAATAAGTTATGCAGATCTTATATGCAGTATGCAGATTTCTGTCAATATAATACTGCACTGTACATGTGAAAGTTGTTGAGAGAGTAGATCTAAAATTTCTTACCCTCTCCCCCCAAAAGTGGTGACTATGTGAGGTAACAGATGTGTTATTATTACAACAATAATTCACAATATGCATGTTATCAAATATTCACACCACACACCTTAAACTTACATAATGTTAAACCAACTAAATCTCAATAAAGCTGAAAAATCTTTTAAGAAAATGGAAAGGCAACCTACGGAAATGATAGAAAATGTTTGTAAACCATATATCTCATAAGGTGTTAATATCCACAATACATAAGGAAGTCATAAAACTGAACAGCAAAAAAATAAATTACCTGGTTAAAACATGAGCAACGCACTTGGAGAGACATTGCTCCAAGGAAAAAAAACAGATGCTGTAACAAATATTTGAAGATGCTGAGCACCACCAACCACAAAGGAAGTAATGAGACATTACTACAAACATGCTAAGATGGCTATTATAAAAAATAAAATAAAATACAAGATAACAACTAGTGGTGAGGATATGGAGAAACTGGAACCCTTGTATATGTTGTAGCTGCTATGAAAAATGGTAAGGGGCCTTTTCAAAAAATTAAAAGCAGAACAACCAGGGATGCCTGGGTGGCTCAGTTGTTAAGCGTCTACCTTCAGCTCAGGTCATGATCCCAGGATCTTGGGATGGAGCCCCGCATGAGTCTCCCTGCTCAGTGGGAAGCCTGCTTCTTCCTCTCTCTCTCCCTCTGCTTGTGTTCCCTCTCTCACTGTCTCTGTCAAATAAATAAAAAATCTTAAAAAAAAAAAATAGAACTACCATATGATCCAGCAGTTCTATTCTAGGTATATATCTACAAGAATTCAGAACAGGGTATGGAAGAAATATCTATACTCCCATGTTTTCTTGCAGTATTATTCACAGTGTCCAAGATATGGAAACAACCTACATGCCCACTGATGAATATGGATTAACTATAAGTTTATACATATATTGAAATATTATTCAGCCCTTAAAAAAAAAAAGGAAGAAAATCTTACCATATGAGACATGGATTCATCTGGAGGACCTTATGTTAAATGAAATAAGCCAGTCACGGAAGGACAAATACTCCATGTTTCCACTTACATGAAGTATCTAAATTAATCAAGTTCATAGAAGCAGACAGTAGAATGCTGGTTACCAGGAATGGGGGGAGCAGGGAGGGGTAAGTGGTGACCTGTTTTCAATAGATATAGTCTCAATTATGCAAGATTATAAGCTAAAGAAGTTCTAGAGCACATCTATACAACACAGTACACATGAAAAATTTGTTAAGCAGAAAGATCACATGTTAAGTGTTCTAATCACAAAAACAAACTAAAACACAGGCACAAGGAAACTTCTGGAGGTGGTAAATATATTGATTACCTTGACTGTGGTGATGCTTTGTGTGTGTATACACATATCCAAACTCACAAAACTGTATATGTCAAATATGTGTGGGGTTTTTGGTATGTAAATTACACATCTATAAAATTGTTAAATGGATTGATAAATAAATAAATTTCCCGAAAGGAGACTAAGAAATGGATAATCTCTATTAATAATTATCAGAAGAAAATATAATAAGGCACAAAATACGATGAGATACAAAACTGTATGCAAATCCAGATAAAGCACATAATTTTGGAATAAGAGAATTATCTAAAAGTTATATACCAATAAATAAATTTAAAATATTAAAATATGCCATGAAATAGACAAAGTCCTCAAAAATATAATTTCAAAAACTGACACAAGAAGCATTAGAAAACATAAATAGCCCTGTATCCATTAAAGAAAGTAATACAGCATTTTAAAATAGCATATCCAAATGGTTTTACATGGCAATTCTACTATTTACAGAATATATAACACTGGTATTTTTTCTTGTATTCATTTAACATACTGCTTTCAAAGTTCTGAGAATTCTTCTGAGTACTTTCCATATAGCATTTTCATATAGCCTTCATTTACTTCATAACAATCTTACAAGGTTGGTATTATAATTATGCACAATTTATAGGTGGGAAGATTTAGACACAGAGAAGTTAAGCAATTTTCTAAAGATCATACAATTATCTAGTGACATAGATAGGTACAAAACCAGGTAATCTAGCTCCAAAGACTGAGCTCTTAACACCACACTACCGTCTCTTTGCTGAGGGAATCATCAAATTGCATATTAAGATATACAAAAGTACAGAACAGAATTATTTATAAAGTAAAACATTGCTTACAAGCTACATTGTCAATCATAGAACAGTTAAATAAATTATGAACCATATTTTTACTATGCAACCATTTGAAATCTTTTTAAAAGAGGGTTTACTTAAATGAAAAACACTTAATATTATGCAAAAGAAAAGAATCAAGATGTAAATTTTAAAATTTGAGTTATTTATATAAATATAAATTCATAATCCAGGGGTATAAATATTTAAAAATTAAGAAGAATATTTGCCAAAATACTAAAAGAATTACCTTTGGAGGGTAGAAATATTAATTTTTATGATTTTCTTATTTATATTTTCCTGAAATTTTCCAACTATTACCTACACATATTTTAAATTTAAGTGTAGTCTATGGAAATCTTCCTAATGCTTTGTACTGGATAAGAAGAACTTCATATTCTTTTTATCAATCTAAAATCCCCAGTTTATAAAGCACTAATTCTACAATAAATGTAGCATTAAGAACAATGTTTTATTAACTACTATCTAGAAATAGATACACTATTTATTTTATTCATTCTCATTTGTTTTTTTTAAAGATTTTACTTATTTATTTGACAGACAGAGATCACAAGTAGGCAGAGAGTCAGGCAGAGAGAGAGGAAGGGAAGCAGGCTCCCTGCTGAGCAAAGAGCCCAATGCGGGGCTCGATCCCAGGATCCTGGGATCATGACCTGAGCCAAAGGCAGAGGCTTTAACCCACTGAGCCACCCAGGTGCCCTCATTCTAGTTTTAAACAATAAATAGACTCAAAATAAAGTCAAGTAAATGAACTATATATTTTTAAAATTACATTCTCCCATTAGTAATCCCAATGAATAGTAGTATCAATTAAATTAAGTAATATCAATGAAAAGAAAAGTTGGATACATTTAATGTTAAGTTTGCAGACACTACTCCTCATTAAAGAACCACTTAGTCTTGTCAACAAAATAAATTAAGCAAGTGAGACGAGCTGGCTTAACAAATATGGATCTGTGTATTTAGATGCCATCATTCCAAATTACAGACTTAGGAAGAATTAGGGAAATTCATAATCAGCATCAGAACACCACAGTGACAATTGCTGTGGGCAAAACCCACTAATGGATGAGAAACTTTAAAGATAAATAGGATATTTGCAAGGCTTAAAAATACCTCCCTAAAAGTACTTATTAATTATGGGGTAGTTTTAACATATGTCCACAATTATTTGATATTCTCTAGAGAAGACAGAGCTTATTCTCCTTTCTTTGAGCGTGAATTTATTGTGAACTTTGTGATTGCTTCTAATCAACAGAGTATGGAGAGGGAAAAATAATAACTTTAAAATAGAGAAACCTGGCATATACCATGTTAACCAAGTGGCAATAATAAGCCATGTGTTTTTTTTTTAAAGATTTTATTTTTTATTTTTATTTTTTTTTTTAGCTTTATTTAAACATATAATGTAACCCCACCACCCTCTCCCAACCCCTCTCCTCCCATCCCCCCTCAGTTTGTTTTATGACATTAAGAGTCTCTTTTGGTTTGTCTCCCTCCCGATCCCATCTTGTTTCATTTTTACTTTTCCTACCACCTTAACTCCCACTCCCGTTGCATCTCCACTTCCTCATATCAGGGAGATCATGTGATAGTTGTCTTTCTCCAGTTGACTTATTTCGCTAAGCATAATACGCTCTAGTTCCATCCATGTCATCGCAAATGGTAAGATTTCATTTCTTTTGATGGCTGCATAGTATTCCATTGTATATATATACCACATCTTCTTTATCCATTGACACTACTGCATAATACTGGTTGGTATTTTGTAGAAATACTGTCCACCTGGGTTTGTCTGATAGTTTTTTGTGACTAGACTGGGATTATGGAATTTGTCAAGAATGCCAGAGATCATGTGCCCTTTTCAACCTGTCATATCAAAGGATACGTGATATCCACATGGCTTGGAGTGCCTGGGTGGCTTAGTCAGTTAAGTGTCCAGCTCTTGATTTCAGCTCCGTTCATGATCTCATGATCATGGGATTGAGCTTCTCATTGGGCTCTGTGCACAGCATGGATCTGCTTGTCCTTCTCCATCTGCTTCTCTCCCCCGAACTTGTGGTGAGACTTCCCTGGAGGAAAGCTCATGGAAAAGAATGCCATCTCTGGAGCGCCTGGGTGGCTCAGTGTTAACCCACTGCCTTCGGCTCAGGTCATGATCCCAGGGTCCTGGGATTGAGTCCCGCATCGGGCTCTCTGCTCAGCAGGGAGCCTTCTTCCTCCTCTCTCTCTCTCTCTGCCTGCCTCTCTACCTACTTGTGATCTCTGTCAAATAAATAAATAAAATCTTAAAAAAAAATGGACGTCTGCACCTGAATCTCATAAATGCTGCACTTAGGACCTTCTAGGGCTAAATCTGACAGGTCTCACAGATACCTGGGCTAGTTCTTTTTGAGCAGCTGGACATCATCACATCTCCACTATTTTATACTGACCACAGTAAGTGGTTCTGTGAGTTAAACCTTTCAGTTTTCTTTATGGTAAGGAATATTATATTGTTCCTTGTCCCACCTCATCATGTGGCCAGCTCGCCTGACATCTTCTCCAGGGTTTCCTGTCCTATTCCACTGAGAGTGGCAGAACTGCTTCCTTGGTGGTTTTAGCCTTATATCCATCAGAGGCACTGTCTTAACTACATATATTTTCTCTCACCTCTACTCTAAAACTTTACCTACCTCTCCATTAGTTTCTTCCTTCCCCTCTGTATCCTCTATTCATAGAGAGACACTGGTCACCGGTCTTGTACTTCTACCTCTTCTTGCCCACTTTTGCATTTCCTGAAGATCTTCTTTGCATTCTTCTGGTATGAATCTCTTACCTTGTCCCATTTGATCCCCTCTCTCCATTAGTTTCTCTTGATGAACCTTGTCTTGGGACAGTCTATGTGCAGCAAAAATCTGTGTGTTCCCTTACATTTCCCAGCTTCTGTGGCAGTAAGTCTGTGGTAATATGATTAGTTCTGGACTAGGTGGGAAAGGACATGTGTGACTTCTGAGCTAAGATGATGCTTCCTCTCACCTCGTGCTCACTTGCGCTCTCTCTCTCTCTCTTTCTCCTATTCTTATTTTACCTCCAGCTCCAGAAATCTCAGAGACCAAGTGTTTCACACTGCATACTACAAAAGGAAGAAGAACCACCAGAACCATATAAGATTCTGAGTAGGAAATCAAGTCTACATTATGTCAAGTCAAAGAGATTTTTGTGTTTGCGTGTTGCATCAGTAATTATTCATTACACCAAACCATTCCCTCCTTTTGCTCTAAAATACTGTAACAAACTTTGTTCTCTAAACCCACCCTATCCCACGTTTCTCAAAAGGAACCATCTTCTGCTCCCTTTTTAGAATACTTCCTATTCACCCTAAGCTACTCCCTTTATTTTCCTTTATCTTTCATTTTTGCCATGGTTGTAACTGAGTATCTGAAAAGCAAGTCCCTCTTGAACTATGTTGCCTTCAGCAGGTTCTCTAGAAAACAATAGCCTACATTTAGGGCTTTATCAGGAGGAGCAATTCCAGAGCAGTGGGATTACGGGAAAGGGGGAGTAGGGAAGAAAAGTAGGAATCAATTACAAAGTGGCACACTGCTCAGCTGGCCATGGGGCCACCACAGTCCATTTCTCAGTCATGTAGGCCATCTCTAGAGAGGGTGTATGGAAGCACTGTGCATGGGAACAACCGGAAGGAGTATGAAGGGTACAGAATTTATCTGCCAGGGCATTTGTGTCTCTGTCTCTCACTGGTCAAAGTTTGCCCCACACTTTGTGGCTGCATAAACTGACTGCTCTAGGTAGTCTTTGGGAAAGCCAGTTCTCATGGCCTGGCGTTCAGTGTTTTATCTGAGATCAAAGTGGTAGGAGGGACCACATCTTCTGTGAGTCTGGTCAGTTTGTCCGAGGCACTGAAGCCGTTGTGATCTCTGCCATGAAGAGACTGTGCTGGGGCCTGGTTCTCACCTGGTAAGACAGCTAGTGGTGTTGGGAGATGAGGAAACTAGAGCCATGATGGGCAAGGATATCCATCTAACAACCACAGGACACAAGGGACAGGGAGGGCTGAGCAGGTGTGGTGAGGAAAATAAACCAGGATTGATACAAGGAATATAACTCTTTGAGCCCAACTGATGTGTCAGATACTTTCTCAACTATTTATTGGTCTCTAGACATAAGGGCTGTTAAAATCTCAAAAAGCTACAGAGGGCTTTGCTATATATAAAAACCCAAATAACAATTGACAGGAAGATCAACTTGAAAAATTATAAATGACCAGTGCAAAAAAAAAAAAAAAAAAAGTACCATCATGTAACTAAAACCCTTTAAGACCTATTTTATTCCTATGCTCGTTCATCCTTTACTGGAAACAAAATATAAGAGCCACAAAGCCAGCTGGAAAAGCTCTTCTCAAAATATATATCCTCAATGATATGCAATTCAGCAATCTTTTGCATAAATACAAAATCTCCAATGCAAATATAGAATCATTTCAATTACCTCCTGGAGCTGGCTAACAGTTATCAACAACTTAGACATGACATTTCGTTCAAAACTATTGCAGGCCATGAGTGTCAATGAGCAGGAAAGAACCAGCCAGAGACTCAGGAAGCCCCAGAGACTCAGGAAGCTCAAAATTATGCCAACAGCTCCAGCCTGCAGCTGAAATGCCCTTAATGACAGTGTATTTTTAAACCATCTCTACCCGGATGGCAGAGACAGACAGAGGAAGGGACAATCAGCCTGAGAAGTTCATCAGCTGCCACTGTGGACCACGTCACATGCTTCTCTGTAGACCAGTGCAGTGAACTGAACGAGACATGGGGTTTACTGCTCAGACTCCTGATTTAAAAATAGAAGAAAAGACCTGGGCCCCTGCTGGTCTCCCACTCTCACCCAGCAGGGTGATGATTAGCTGTGCTTTCTCTGAGCCATTCCCTCTTAATATCTTTATTGGCCATTTTCCATATCCGTGTCTGGAGTCTTGTTATGAGATAATGTTTGCATGGGGTATATGAGTTATTGCAAGGTCTGCCGTCGTACGAGCTCAGGGCTGTATGGGGCACACAGTGGGACTTTAGCTGTGAAAGGCATCTAACGACATGATAGACCAGAAGCTTCTATCAATGTGGGCTTGGTGATATTCCACTCCAGCATTGGGACCTCTGATAACACAAGCTGTCTGTGTCCTCAGGGCATATTCTGATGCCATAAAGCAAAAAAAGTGCTAACCGGTCTGTGCCAACCTTGGGCTGGAAAGCAGATGCTTAGGTCCAGAAGTCTTCCCTTTCCTGGGAATGTTGATTCAAAAATCAGTTTAAAAATCTGTTCAAAAATCAGTTTAAAAATCTGCATAAAACTAGAATGTGATGACCACTTCCTATTTTAGTATAAGTCTGGTTGTCAGGAATCAAAAAAGAAAAAAGTATTTTTGAGGGAATGAAGTTACATGACCCTGGACATGTTGCTCAGTATCTCTGTGGCCCAATTTTCTTACCCATAAAACAGGTTTAATAACAATTCGTACATTGCAAGATTATTATTAGGATAAGTAAGTGATTATCTATAGTGTCTACATATAGGAAGTGCCATGTAAGGGTTCAATAAGCAAATGTTTATGTGAACCAAGGAGTCACTGTGCTTCATCCCCATTCCAGCTGGGGAAGATCAATGCCTCTATCTCCACCATAATCCCTCAATTCTTCTCACCCTTGACATTGGTCCTATGCTAATAAAGGCTTTTCAAGTTCCTAAATAAAGGATCATCTTGGCCCCAGAGTTGATAGCAATTCTGTATCATGACTTGAGTATGCAGTGATCTACCAGGCATTCTATTCCCTTGCATACCTATCTCTACTTGAGACCAGGTCCACAAGATTCTCTCCTACAGGTTCAAACTTAGTATCCTGAAACACTTTTTTTCCCTAATACGTAGGCATTCAGATAACCCTAATTTCAAAGCAAACTACAGAACTAGGACAAAATTGGTAATCAATAGGTCATGATTGGATGAATGAGAGCATGCACTGACCCTGAGTTTCAATTCTTATGATTGGGCTTATGCTTTACCATGGAGTCTAAACGCCCACCATATATAACTTTATGATAACCAACCATCCTCCACTACTTCCCATCATCACTGTCCACCCATTTCCATCCTAGATTTTATGTGGTTCATGTACTTGAGGATTTATCTACAGTCATTCTTCTGCACAGTGAGTCCAATAGAATTTCATGCTCTACCTCACCAACTTTTGTCATATCACCAAAAAGCTATCCTTAATGTTTTTATACTTGAGGGTAGAGTGATAACTGAGAGAAGACATTATTATTAGTTTTTCTTTTAAGAGTAATTGTGAACAATTCTGTAGCTTATTTTAAGAGTCCTCTCCCTCTATAAACCTAAAAAATTCACTTCTTCCTTTGTGGTCAGCATAGTCCCATGGTAACATTCAAATGTCCTATTGGAAGTCAAACTGTATCTTATTCAATGCTGTATGCACAACACTGAACATATTGCTTCATACTCAAATAGTTGCCTGAGGTATAGTTTAATGAGAGAAATCACCTAACACATTTTTAAAATTTTATTTGTCTCTAAGTCTGATTAGCAAGACAATAAATATCTTAACCCTTAGGCTTAAAAATTACTTGTGTTCATTTTGTTAAACTGTGGCAATATATTAATTTAAGAATCCTACTTCCTGGCTAGCAAACACACACACACACACAATTATTTGGAGGGCAGCAGATAAAGCGTTGGGAATGAGAAATACGTAGGTTCCCACCCCAACTTCACTATTTGTTACCTCTGTAAACTTGAAGAAGTTATTTTATCCTCCTGTTCTTTGTTTCTTTGTCTTTAATACGGAGGTAAAAGAAGTAACTCTGGCATGGGTTTAAGAAAAGAAAAAAAAAAAAAAAAAAAAAAAAAGAGAGAGAGAGAAGATAAAAGTAGACAACAGGTTCAAAAATGATGTTGGCACAACTGCTTATCCACAGGCAAAAAAAAAAAAAAAGAATCTAGACACACATCTTAAATTCCTCACAAAAATTAACTCAAAATGGATCATAGACCTAAATTTAAAATTCAAAACTGTGGAATTCATGGGTGACAATAAAGGAGAAACCATAGATGGCTTTGGGTATGGCAATGAGTTTTTAGATATGATACTGAAGGCATAATACATTAAAGAAGTAACTGATAAGCTGAACTTCACTAAATTTAAAAGTTTTGCTCTGTGATGACAATGTTCAGAGAATAAGAAAATAAACCAGGCTGGGAGAGGTTATTTGCAAAAGATATACCTGACAAACTATTATCCAAAATATATAAACAATTCTTAAAACACAATAAAAAATAACTCAAATAAAAAATGTGTTCAAAACGCCTGGACACCATGAAAAATAAAATATACAGATGGAAGAACCTAGATGTCCATCAACAGATGAATGAATAAAGAAGATGTGGTATGTATATATATACATACACATATATATATCTAGTTCCATCCATGTTGTCGCAAAGGGCAAGATTTCACGACAACATGGATGGAACTAGAGGGTATCATGCTGAACGAAATAAGTCAATCAGAGAAAGACAATTGTCATATGATCTCCCTGATATGAGGAAGTGGAGATGCAACGTGGGGGGTTGGGAGGCAGGAAAAGAATAAATGAAACAAGATGGGATCGGGAGGGAGACAAACCATAAGAGACTCTTAATCTCACAAAACAAACTGAGGGTTGCTGGGGATACTGAAGGGGATAGGGAGAGGGTGGTGAGGTTATGGACATTGGGGAGGGTATGTGCTATGGTGAGCGCTGTGAAGTGTGTAAACCTGGTGATTCACAGACCTGTACCCCTGGGGCTAATAATATATTATATGTTGGGGGTCCTGAGATCGAGCCCTGCATCTGGTTCTCTGATCAACAGGGAGCCTGCTTCCCTTCCTCCCTCTCTGCCTGCCTCTCTGCCTATTTGTGATCTCTGTCTGTCAAATGAATAAATAAAAAATCTTTTTAAAAAATAATACATTATATGTTAATTAAAAATTTTAAAAAGGAAAAAAATATACAGATGGAAAAAAAGCATAGGAAAAGATGCTCTACATCATATGTCATTAGGGAAATGCAAATTAAAATGAGATACCAGTACATACCTATTAGAATGGCCAAAATCCAGAACACTACAACACCAAAGACTGGCAAGGATGTGGAGCCACAAGAACTCATTCACTGCTGGTGGAAATGCAAAACAGTGTGGTCATTTTGGAAGACAGTTTGGTGATTTCTTTTAAAACTAAACATACTCTTGCCTTACAATTCAATAATCACACTCTGCTATATTTACCCAAAGGAACTGAACACAATGTCCACACAAAACCTACACATGAAAGTTTATAACATCTTTATTCACAATTGCCAAAATTTGATAGCAACCAAGATACACTTCACAAGGTGAATGGATAAACTGTGGTACATCAAACAATGGAATATTATTCAGGACTAAAAAGAAATGAGCTATTAAGCCATGAAAGAACATGGAGGGACCTTAAATGTGTATTATTAGGGACGCCTGGGTGGTTCAGTTAGTTAAGTGTCTGCCTTCGGCTCTGGTCGTGATCCCAGAGTCCTGGGATGGAGTCCCATGTCAGGCTCCTTGCTCAGAAGGGAGCCTGCTTCTCCCTCTGCCTGCTTCTCTCTCTGCATGCCGCTCCCCCTGCTTGTGCTCTCTCTCTCTTTGACAAATAAAATCTTTTAAAAAATGCTTATTACTAAATAAATGACCAATCTGAAAGACTACATACTATATGATTTCAACTTTAGGACAATGTGTAATGTGCAAAACTATGGAGACAATAAAGGTCAGTGATTGCCCAGAATTAGGGAAGAAGGATGAACAGACAGAGCACGGGGGACTTTTGGACGTGGAACTCTTCTGTTTGATAATACAATGGTGGATACATATCATTATACATTTGTTGAAACCCACAATGAATGTATAACACTGAACCCTAATGTAAACCCAACTGGACTCCGAGTGACAACAATGCGTCAAGATAGGCTCATGGACTGCAATAAACATGTCACCTCAGTGTGGGGTGTTGATCAACGCAGAGGAGACTGTGCACGTTTGATGATGGGAAGATATAGGAACTCTCCGCATTTTATGCTCAGTCCTGTTGTGAATCTAAAACTACTATAAAAATAAAATTTATTAATTAAAAAAAAACAGGCAACAGAGGTAAAATAGCCTGAGACTGTCTCAGGTACACATTTGACAATTACTAGTAGTTGCTAGCATTTTATTTATTAATAATAGTATTATCTCACAAATCTCAAGATCATTAAGTATTTTCTAAAGTAAGTACTGGGCTTTGCAAAGACTGGAAAAATGTGAAGACCAACATGTGCACACATAACTCACTTCTGCCTTGCCAGTGTGACACTGGTACCTCGCAGCTGAATCCTAATATTACATATCAGGCACCAAGATTTAATTGGCATGCAAAAGCCCCGACAGAATTAATAATTATGATCAAAAAACCATGAACAACCGATTTTAATGATCAGATAAGGAACTTATTTCCATCCACCCACTGTGAGAAACTAATCTTCCTCCACATTCTCATCTACTGACACACACAGTCTGGGCTGAAATAAGCTCTTAATAATGAATAATCTGGCTATGAATATAATTCCACTGAGCAGAAAATGAAGGATTATAGAACATTTCAGAAAGAATTAGTTTTTTTTTTCTTTTTCTCACTTCCCCACCCTTTCAGTTAATTTTCTTTAAATACTGTTTTGATTGTTGCTGCCACCTTAAGGATGAGATGTGTACACAAGTGTGAAAGAGTATGCAGTACTGCCCAAAGAGACTGCACACGGGAGGGGCATTAGAGTATAGAACTAAAGCACATGACACTAGTTGATATTTATATTAATAACGCTTAAGGAAAACCATTTGCTAATGTTGATTCATCCATTCTGGAGTCTTGGGGTAAAGTGGCAAATACAGACCACGCATTCATAATTTATACCAATGAATCTGTGGATGTGCAAACACACACACACACACACACACACACAGCACCCTTTAGGCTCAGCAATCAACATCTAATAATCCTGAGTATTCCAGACCACTGTGTAAAGAGTAAAAACATAGCTTTCCTGGTATTAAGGGGTGTCTCAGCTGCATTAAGAAGTTTGACCCAAAACCTTGAGACAAAGTCTGGGAAATTGGAACTGTAGATCCATAATGAAGACCGTGAGTTAACTGACTCACTACTAAAGGTGAAAAGAAGGAACAGAAGGAATGGAGGAAGGGAAAAAGAAAAGAATGGCATAAAGTAATCCATTAATTTGCTCATTCATTAAATATTATTGAGCACATACTCTGTGTCAGCCACTGTGTTAGTAGCTAGAAATATAGAGGTAACAGTCTCTGCCTTCAAGAAGCTCCTAATCTCATGGGAACAAAGGCAAAGCAATGAAGAAATTCATCCCAGACAGACAGAGAGAAAGCTTCTGCATCTCTCTCTGGTTCTTTAGCCTCCTGGTTCCCACTCCAGTGCCCATGACGATGTGATCATGGGTGGACTTGGGCTGGGTGTTTGGAAAAACCTGGGTATAAAATCTTCTCTCCATCCTCACAGTCTGATGTTGGCCAAGTATTTTAACTTGCTGAGCTGTAGTGTCAGCTTCTGTAAATGGAAAGAATAGATCTACGTAGCAGCACTGTCCGAAGGATTAGTAACAGTAAAGAATAAGCTTGCTGGTCTTCACTGCCCTCACTTGCTTGTTGCCCTCACTTGTACGGCCCGTTCCCTCCTCTGCATCCATAGCTTCACAAGCAGCATCCTGGGACCCACCACACCACCAGGAAGGGCATTCTGGACCTCAGAGCCAGGCCCAACCCCAAACCTTCCCAAGCAATCTGTCAGAGCTGGCACTCTGTTTATTTCAATGCTTCCCAGAAGTGCAAGACTCCAAGACCATCTATTATCACCAGCCTCTCCTCCCCTCTACTTCCCTGCACTTCCCCTAACTGGACTCAACCTTCCCCTTGTCTCCCCTCACAACCAGTGTGCGCTCTGGGATAGCCCATCTATGATCAACAAACATCCCCCCACACAGTGGTTATTCTCTGCTCCTTTCATCTCCTTGTTTGACTTGGCTGCCCTCATAAACACTGCTTCCCTAGCATCCTTCTCAGTCTTTTCTCTCATCCCCCTTGCTCTGCAGGGGAAGAAGAAAGGGATTGTGTCCTCCTTTTCCCCACTGCTGCTTCCAGATGATTATGCCTGGCTTTCTCTCCATCCTGCAAGATTCCCTCCTCATTTTAGGCATCCCATCCAGTCATCTGACTCTCTTCTACTTCAATCTTTCTGCAATTGTCTGATCACATCCCTCTGTCATTGATGCTTTCTCTCGCCTCACACTCATGCTCTTCAAAAACAATGTAAGTGATTTGAACTCTGGTCTCTCAGTTGTTGCACTTCCCTTCCTACAATGAGTCCTCCCTCCACCCATGCGGCTACCCCAGCTCACAGTCAGACCCGGCCTTTCATCACCAGAAACCTGCACCGTCTCTCACATCTTCATTCAGACACACCTCTTCCTGGGCCCAACATTCTATTCTTTTCAGCTCACTTGCTCCAATGGCCTCATGGCAGGATTCCTCAATTTAGTGGTCTTGGTACATTCTCATAACCAATTAGCCTTTCCCTGCTTTGACCTTCCTCATTGTCCAGCTTCAAATATATGCTTTATCATTGTAATCACTCTACTGCATCCTCTTTTCATCCCTTGCCATCAGTCATATTTCCAGACAAAATCCTCAGTGTGCATGAGGAACCCCACTATCCAGAACCTCTGCATCGGAGCAGAAAGACCTTTGTTGTAAAAAAGCATGCATCTGGACTGACTGGCGGCACCATCCAGAAAGTGAACTCTGTTTCTCAGATAAGTTCACTTTCCCCTCTACCCTTTGTTGCCACGACCGCTCTGCATGAACACCTGCCAAGAGAGCCTGCAGCCTCCCTTATTGCTCCTTTCCCATCCTTTCCCATCCTTTCTTACAGTTCACCAGCATGATCTTTAAAAAAATATAATCCAAATGAAACCATTCTCTCATTTAAAACCTTTCAATAACTTCCCATGATACTTGGAATAAATCCCAAACTCACTGCTCACAAGTCAGATCTCTTTGTCCTCAAAACCCACCAAAATCTCTCCTTCATCTTCCATTATACTTCCCATCTTTGAGTTCCTCAGACACGTCACACTCTTCCCTGCACCAGGCCTGAACTCACATTGTTCCATTTGCCTGGAAAGCTCCTCCTTGGGTATTCCCACAGCTATATCCTCTCCACTATTCAGTTCTAGCTCACATATCATCTTCTGAGAGGTTTTTAGGCCAATACTCTCTGATACTGTGCCTCCCTGCACTGTATTTCCCATCCTCTGATGCCTTCACAGAACTTACCTCACTTAATCAAACATAACTTATATCTATGTTGACATATTTATTTTTAGTCTCCCTCACTGCTCCATAAGCTCCAAAATGGCAGAGCCATATGGTGGTCTTGTCATTATGGGCAGACAGCAGTCACTCAATACGTATTTTTTGAATGGGTGAATGAATGAATGCTGGATGAGTGACAAGTGTGCGTCAAAGAGAAAATGAATCAATTTCACAAAGCTGCTAATATGACTACTAAAAAAAAAGTTTGTTTCCATCTTAATTTTTAATTTTTTTTTTGAAAAAGCCAGTATATAAATATGCACTTGATGCTTCTTAAACATTCCCACTGAAATAGCCAGAGAGGAGTAAATATGGATACCTGGGATGTCATGACCATAAACAGCTAGATTTCATGTTCTCCATACTAATCCTTCACATGACGTTTTCAATTATCCATATTTGAAGCTGATGATTCAGGAAAAGGCAACATGGCATACCGTAGCTCAGAGTTCCCTCCTGAACAGTGCAGTAAACCCCAGCTGGAGAAGCACACACTGCACATGCTCTCACCTCTTTTTTTATTGAATTTAGCCCATTTTCCTCTGAATCAGTGTCTAATGTGTAATAGATTCCCTTTTTAGAAATTTTAGCTCAAGTTTGTCCCTGCTGAAGGGACTGCATAAATGGCCATGTTTCCTACTTCTTGCTCGCTCTAGCCACAGCAGAGTGGTCAGGACACAGAACCCTGGCACAGAAAGAATCAATCTGGAAACCAGACTAAGCCAATTAGATCTACTATCTTTCAAGAAACTCAGATGCTGGGTGCCTTGGGTGGCTCAGTTGGTTAACTGACTGCCTTCATCAGCTCAGGTCATGACCTCGGGGTTCCAGGATCGAGTCCCACATCAGGCTCCCTGTTCAGCTAGAAGCCTGCTTCTCCCTCTTCTACTCTCCCAGCTTGTGCTCTCTCTCTCTCTGTCAAGTAAATAAGTAAAATCTTAAAAAAAAAGAAAAAAAGAAAAGAAAGAAACTCAGATGCTGGTGGACACAGAGCTCTGAGAAGTCACAGAGCATCAAGGCTGACTCAGTGCCATGGAAATTCATGGCTACCTCCACAACAGTTATGTGGTGAGTAGAAAAGCAGGAAAAGCCAGCCTGCTGAGAAGCAGGAAATGAACAGGTGCATAAAAAGAAAGTATCCATGAGACAAAGAGGCCCATGAGAGAATGTGGAAACCTCACTTTCTAGCTTAGTCTCCAAAGATCCCAACTGTTCTTCATTCCCAAATTCCAAGTCTGCATGTCCTATTATTGTTGCTTTTTTGGTAAGCCTTCTTTTATTTTACTTTTTTAAGGATTTATTTATTTGTGGTTGGCTCAGTTGGTTAATCGTCTTCCTTCAGCTCAGGTGATGATCTCAGGGTCCTGGGATCAAGCCCCATATCAGGCTCCCTGCTTAGCGGGGAGTCTGCTTCTCCCCTCCAGCTCCCCCATGCTTGTGTTCCCTCTCTCACTATCTCTCTCTGTCATAAATAAATACAATCTTAAAAAACAAAAAGGATTGATTTATTTGAGAGACGGAGAGAGAGAGAGACAGTGCACATTCAGGCTCCCCATTCAGTGGGATGTGCATTCAATCTTATGACACTGAGTTCATGAACTCAAAGTCAAGATTTGGACGCTCAACTGACAGAGTCATTCAAGCATCCTGATAAGCCTTCTTTTTTTTTAAATTTAATTTTTTTTCAGTGTTCCAAAATTCATTGTTTATGGACCACACCCAGTGCTCCATGCAATACATGCCTTCCATAATACCAACCACCAGGTTCACCCAACTCCCAACCCCCCCTCTCCAAAACCTTCAGTTTGTTTCTCAGAGTCCACAGTCTCTCATGGTTTGCCTCCCCCTTCTTTTAAATTTAATTCATCTGAGTGAGTTTCTTCTTCTTGGTATTAAAAAAGTCCATTATTGGTCTTCTAACACCCCTACCAATTTTCAAAATTGAAAAAATTGGAGGTAGCTTCCTTTCTGAAAAATGTGTACTAAAGAAAACTCTTCTTTTGTAGTAATGTAGACATAGCCTTTGTCCTTTGAAAATAAATATTTCTCTGCTCCTGCTGGGAGCCACTAGGACCCAGGGTCCATGGCCAAGACATATCATATTCCAAAACATGTGGATTAGGGAGCATGATGGCCTGAATATTTTTATCACTCAAAATTCATATACTGAGGGGGAGGAGTCAAGATGGCGGAGAAGTAGCAGGCTGAGACGACATCAAGCAGCAGGAGATCAGCTAGATAGCCTATCAAACTATTCCGAACACCTACGAATCCAACAGAAGATTGAAGAGAAGAAAAACAACAATTCTAGAAACAGAAAATCGACCACTTTCTAAAAGGTAGGACCAGCGGAGAAGTGAACCCAACGCGACGGGAAGATAGACTCCGGGGGGAGGGGCCAGCTCCCAGCAAGCGGCAGAAAAACGGAGCACAAAATCAGGACATTTAAAAGTCTGCTCCATGGAGGGACATCTCTCCAGAGGCTAAACCGGGGTAAAGACCTCGCGGGGACAGCGTGGATTCAGGTCCCGCGTGGTCACAGAAGGATCGGGGGTGTCTGAGTGTCGCAGAGCTCACAGGTATGAGAGCGGGGAAGCCGGCTGCGGAGACAGAGCCGAGGAGTGAGCTCTCAACTAGGGGTTTCCTAGAGCCATGGTCTGTGACATGGGCCGGTGCTCTGTGCGAGGGGTCTCCACAAGATCCAGGGAGACTCCAACCTGGGAGAGCTCAGAGATCTACGGGGTTCGGAGACTCCAGGTGGGACTCTGCCAGAGACAGAGACGCTTGGTCACAGGCTGGGTGACCTCGGAGCACAGCCAGAGGCCAGTGAGATGGGACTGATTGCACGTGATTTTCTCCAAGCAGGGCTGGAGGCTGGGGAGATGGGAGTGATTAAGCGCTTTTCTCTGAAGGCGCACTTAAGACTGGGGCCCCGAGCTCTCGGCTCCTCTGAATGGGAGATTGGGAGGCCACCATTTTCATCCCCCTCCTCCTGAACTCTTCGGAAAGCATTCAGGGAACAAAAGCCCCAGAAAGCGAACCTGAGAGGATTACTTAGCCTGGCCCCTGGTAAGGGCGGTGCAATTCCGCCTGGGGCAGAGACACTTGAAAATCACTACAACAGGCCCCTCCCCCAGAAGATCAACAAGAAATCCAGCCAAGACCAAGTTCACTTAACAAGGAGAATAGCGGAATTCCAGAGGAGGAGAAAGCAAAGCATGGAATTCTTGGCTTTCTCCCCATGAAACTTTAGTCTTGCAAAGTTAATTAATTTTTTCTTAATTTTTTTCTCTTCTGTTAATTTTTTTTAACTTTTACCCTTTCCTCTTTTAACATTTTTTAACTAGTTTATCTTAATAACTCTCTTTAAAAAAATCATTTTTGAACTTTTATTATTATAGCAATATTTTATCCTTCACTGTATCTAACTTTTTTCTTTGTATACACATAGGGTTTTTTTTCTTCTTAAAAATTTGGGGTACAGCTTCTTCTAATAGATCAAAATACACCCCAAATCGAGTACCGGGCTTGATCTAGTCTCCAGCCCAAGGAAGTTCTCCCCACTTTGTTTATTTTATTTTATTTTATTCTCTCTACCAACTTACCTTACCAACTCCTTTGTTAGAAAAAAAAATTTTTTTTCATCTTTATAGTCATATTTCATCCCTTCATTGTGTTCACCCTTATA